>CM064497.1:44785597-44800287 GCA_032716605.1 Paralithodes platypus | reverse complement strand
TTTTTTTTTCTCTTTTCTCTCTCTCTCTCCCTCTTTTTTTTTTACTCTCTCTCCCATCTTCCTTCTTTCTTTTGTCTCTCTTTCTCTCTCTCTCGCTCTCTTCTCTCTCTCTCTCTTCTCTCTCTCTCTCTTCTCTCTCTCTCTCTCTTATTTAACAGAATGAAACTTATTTATCCTCCCATCAGTACTAACCCATCTGCCCCTATAACTTCCTAATCCTGCACGGGACATTAGTTCCAGGGCAGTCAATTCCACTTTCCAATGTTCCCTTACCCACTCTAAACCACTGTTTGGACACTTGATCCTCAGTGTTTTGGAGGACAAGCAACCTAGAAGGGTCACTAGATCTGTTGTTGCTTGATTTCCTTTGTGCTCCTTTGTACTCCTTTGTACTCTCTCTACCCTTTTTCCCATAGGCTATAATTATATGATATTTACCTACATACATTTTCCACAAGCACACACACACACACACAAGCACAAGCACACACACACACACACACACACACAACAAAACACAAACACAACATAACAATGAAACAACCACAACAACAAAACACCATCATCATCACCAAATGCAACAAAGCACAAATGCAGATTAACCCCTTCTGTACCGGCGACGTCTTTTTAATCTTAATATTGCTATATATCGACGATTTTGTGGTGTTTAAGAAGGATCTGTGGTAGTAAAAAGGGTTGTTGTTGTTGTTGTTGTTGTTGTTGTGAGATAGTGCAAATCCTGATAATTGCTGAAGGCCCTTTTAAAACTGAATAAAATCGTCTAACAGTAGCCAGAATATAGTTAAAAAGACGTGACCGGTACTGAAGGGGTTAAAGTAAATAATGGCATACTAGTTTCCATTGCCACCGCTGGCCTGCACACACACTGTCTAATTATAAACTTTGGTCTGTGAATAATGTAGTGTTATTAGAGGTACAGACTTTACCCATAATATACACACACACACGCACACGCACACACACATACACCAAGAGTTTAGACTTTACCTATAACTAACACACACACACACACACACACACACCCACCCTCCCTCACTCATTCAACACAATGCAACGATATCATCAAATTCAACGACAAAAACATCATTATCTATCTACAAGACTAATGAGTAACTCTCCCTCCCTTCCCCCCTTCTCCGTCTCTCCTACTCCTCCCCCTCCCCCAACTCTACCTCCCTTCCGCTCTCCCTCCCTTCAACCGCCCGGCCCCCGCACCCCACCGCGCCCGCCCGGCCCCCCCCACAACGCTCCGCCCGCCAAGGCCCCCGCCCAGACCTCCTCCCCTCCCACTTCCCTCCCTCCCCAATTCCCCCTCCCATACCTCCTCCCTCCCACTTCCCCCTTTGACTTTTGGCGTTATATAAAATTCCCGTTTTTTATGTACAGTATATCTGACGGGTTGGACACTTTTCACGGGGACTCGCACAAACGTAATATTAAAGGGGGTAGTGCTTAGTTTTTGGTCTATATATTAATTTATTTGTGAGTTTCCTCGCTAGACTTCCATCAAGCTTAGAACCCCCCCCCCCCTAGACCACCTTTCAAGATAAATTTGTACATTTTTCGGTAGAAAAATGTGCCGGCCAAAGGCCGGTTCTTTCTAAAATTAGGACAAAATCGACACCTAAATAGCGCGAAAGGTCTTAATATTGACAAAGAAATTGGGTGAAAGGTCTTACAATCGACAAACTAATAGGGCAAACCTCTTAAAATCTGAATACTTATGGGGCTAAACATGATGAGGGAGAAGGGGGTCTAGAAAAACAACCCATCTCCCCTTAAGGGGAGATTTCCACTTGAGGGATTTTTTTCTGGATCCCTTTCTATCTCATGTTTAGTCCCAGTGCCTTTGATATTCTAAGACGTTCGCCCCATTAGTTTGGTGATTTTAAGAACTTTTGCCCCATTTCTGTCAATTTTATCCTGGCGAGCGATAGCGAGCCTGTAATTTAAGAGAGGGGAAACCGCGCCTTTTGGCCGGACATTTTTTCTACCGAAAAATGTACAAATTTATCTTGAAAGGGGGTCTAGGGGGTGTAATTTTAAGCTTAATGGAATTCTAGGGAACGAACTAAACACCTCCCCTTAAGCCAATTATCACAAGACTCGAACGCAGGAACCGCATCAGTGAACGTGCTTATTAATCCCTGTTAACCCCTTTTGGGGATCATATGACCCCTTCTGGCTATCACTAGACGATTTTAGTCAGCTTAGGAATGATCTGTGGGCATCGAAGGGGTGAATACTATCTCAATTATTGGGCATCGAAGGGGTGAATACTATCTCATTAGTATGGGCATCGGGGGGAAGGGGGTGATACTATCTCAATTATTGGGCATCGAAGGGGTGAATACTATCTCAATTATTGGGCATCGAAGGGGTGAATACTATCTCAATTATTGGGCATCGAAGGGGTGAATACTATCTCAAGTAACTCTAGCTCCCACAAGTTCTTTGGAGGCTGAATAAAATCGTCTAATGATAGTCAGATTATACTATCAAAAGGCATCATGATCAACATGTCTGGATACACGGTAATTGAAGTCGTTTAGGAGGGTAGTGCTTGGTTTTTTGGCCTATATATATATATAATTATTTATATATGTTTTTGTTTTCTCACTAGACCTCCATCAAACTTTTAAAAAAAACCTATACTCCCTTTCAAGATAAATTTGTACATTTTTCGGTAGAAAAATTTCTCGGCCGAGGGCCGGATTCTCCTAAATTTTCAGGCTCGCTATCGCTCTGCAGGAAAAAAATCAACGCCTAAATGGCACGAAAGGTATTAATATATTGACACCAAATAAATAGGGGAAATGAAATGTCTGAAATCGCCCAACCAAAATAATGGAAAAGAACGAACATCTTACAACCTCAACACTAATATGCTAAACATGAGGGAGAAGGGGGTCCAAAAAAGCGAGTACTACCCCCTTAAATCATAGGATGACGGACGGGCTGGGGGAGATAGTTCTAGAGTGTACTTGTTGAGTGGAAGAATGACTGGCAAAATCGGTTCCCTTTTGGGTTGAAGTTGGTCAGAATATATATATATATATATATATATATATATATTGTGACATACGGAGCCCTGTATGTTTAAGTTAAGAGTTAGGGAATTAGAGTTCAAGGAGCCCACTACCCCAAACGGTTGAAGCAGACTAGCGAACGATGCGATGTGGGACAAACCACTCTCCCCACCATACCAGCATGCTCAGGAGCCTTCAACACCTCGATGACCGGATGCAATGACGTATGATCGGACGCCAGGAGCTGTGAATGGACTCGCACCTGTTATGTGATTTCGAGGAGCTATGATTGGCGGGCCCACGGCACTCACCCCCGCAGCCTCCTTGATTTCGTTCCTACCACCATCATTGTTTGGTAATAAGACCCGAGTTTGTGGGCATTCAAATCAAGTCTCATTTGGAGTTGGGGAAGCGTGAAGCTTGCAGCTGGAGGAAGACGGGGTGAAGTATTATAATGGGATTGTGACTGGGCAGTCAGATTATATAAATGTGTGTTAAGTGTGTTCGGTTGTAAACCACTTATTTTGTTATGTTGGTTAGTGAGATATATGTGATGGGAAAATTAACGTGATGTGTTTAATGTGTGTAATGTGGTTTAACTATTTAATTGGGACTTAAACGTGAACACTACTCACTAGTATGTGTTTAACCGATTTAATTGGGAATTAACGTGAACGCTACTACTTCTGTGTTTAACTAATTTGATTTGCGAATTAACGTTAACGCTTACTATTTAGACTTAAATCTATTTGATTGGGAAATAAACGTTAACGGCTATTATTATGTACTTAAACTATTTTAGTTGACTAACTTGTGGACCCTAAAGCAAACTCTTTAAGCTAATTGGGTTATGATGAAAGTATACTATTGTTTTATATTAATACTTCTTAAGAGTTCTTTCATTTTCTTTGAATTATAGCTTACCATTGCTTAATGGTGCTTAGTACGGTGATGCTATTGTCTCTTATTAGTAATATCGCCTTAGACTAACATGGCGTGTTAATAATACTTATAGTGATTTTCCTAAGCTGAAGAAAATTCTTTTTGCTATCAAAATATTATTTTGCCCCTTTCTTTTCATATTATTTGAGTGAGACCTGAATCGGGGGGAATCTAATGAAACGTTCCTTTGTAAACTTATTTACTCATTAATCAACCCATCATGTTACGTGGTTAAGAAATAAATTTAACTAATTATTAAATATATATCTAACTTTTTTATGTGACTTTTTGACTATTAACTTCCTGATGATAACTAATAATATAATACTATTAACGTAGAAGACAAGAAAACCAAGAATAATTACTACTATTAAAATTATAAATAAAAGGACATAGAAGACAACTATCTATTCATTTCACCAAAAGGGTAAGGAGTCAGAAATATTCTTACTTTTAATATTTATCTTTCAAGACTTTTTTATAAAAATAATAGTCCTTCGTTAGCTATAACTTAGTTCGGTTCATAACCATAGCCTACTAAGCTTCGGTTTGAAATAATAATTCTTTATAATACTACATGACTTTAATTAGTTGTCAGTATTTTGCATAAATAAAGAGTTAATCAGTCAATAGAAGGATACCAAGTCCTAAGATCCAAAAGGAAAGGAAGCAAAACAACAGGAAATTATTTTATTAGATTTTACTTTTGTTTTGCCTTCAGCTGACTGATACCTTAATGATATATCTCTGGATGCTATCTAGATTCAATCAAGTTAACCACTTGAGGATCAAGGATACGTAACCAGAAGAGTGGCGACCTTGCCAAGGAATTCGTTTCATAACAGTTTCATACAGCAGTTCATTCAACGGTTCACTACTTAACAATCCAAGATTAATCATGCCTCAACTAATTAATAACGAAGATGCTCGAGTTTTGCATAGAATCAGAACCCACATCCCCTGATATTGACTGTCCTGTCAAAATCTGAACTGAAAATGCTTGCCTCACATCTCCAATTATCTGTCTTCAAAAACATGTCTAAAGTAGAGGTGGCTCAGACCATAAAAACCCACCTGTTCCCTGTTGAAGGATGGGAGGGTGACGGAGCAGTTGGTGGGATCCCTAGTAAACCTAAGCCAACTTGACTGAACAATTGCCAGCCTGGTTTTTAACCATTGATCAATTATTCGAACTAGAACAAGGCCACGACTAACAATAGAACTGAGCCAGAATAAAAGCAACCGAGCCGAACAAGCCAACGCAAGTATAGAACTAGCCAGAATTCAATGCCAGTGCAACGACCGAACAATTGTGAATATCAATATCGCTACGGCTCAACTAAATGTCAATACAAATGCTTCCCGAATCATTGCTCCCCCTCTGGGAATTAACATATGACAATAGTTGTCATTCCAACCTTTCACTGAGGATAATGTGCAGGATTTCTTTGTTTTGTTTGATGGGAAAGTGGCTGGAGGTATGAAGTGGACAAGAGAGCAATCGCCTTTTATGTTACAAACTGTTTTGACAGGGCAGGCTCGAGCCACGTATTTGTCAGAAGTAGCAGAAGTTAGGCAGGATTATGCCAATCTCAAAGAAGCTATCCTAAAAACCTATCAATTGCAGCCTGAGGCTTACAGGCAATCTTTCCGTAAAAACCAGAAGAAAGTAGAAGAAAAACCCATAAGGTATTTGCCAGGACCATGACTAAAACTTTCAATCATTGGGTCAAGAGTAAGAAAGTCACAAGCTACAACGATCTGAAGGAGTTGGTCCTGTTAGAAAATTTCCTATGGAAAATTGATTCTTCTGTATCCTATCATTTAAAGGGGAAAAAGGTAGATTGTCTTGCCGACGCTGCTGACATGGCTGACACATACGTGCTCAACAACAAATTTCGTGGAAAGAAAAGAAGCCGTACGCTGATTCTAGTTCTAATTTTGTGTATCCCAATCACAATTCTGACGGACCCAGTCACAAGCCTATAACTTCTTCCCCAGCTAGTAAAACCCGATTGTTCCCCCAACTAAAAATGCGACTCAGGGCAATGGTAACAGAGGTGGGACCCAAAATAAATAGTAATGCTCAAAGAGGGAACGTTCCCGTATCCCCTAAAGTATGTACTTTTTGTGGCATGAGAGGCCACCTTGCTTATCAGTGCTGGGCCCAGGAAAAAACCGAGAGATCGGGGAAGACAGTGCCGCCGTATCTCAAATTCCATGTGTGGCTTTAATGCAGGGCTCCCGACAGAACGAGTACCTAGCGCCAAATGGTCCTTTAATGCAGGACTCCCGACAGAAGGAGTACCTAGCACCAAAAGTTCGTTTCGTGCAGGACTCTCGACAGAAGGAGTACCTAGCAGCTAACGTAAACCATCTAGACAGGGGTTTTTGTAGTACCATGTGTGGTGCAACCCACAAGCGTTAAACCAATAATAATTCCACCATCAGTGCAGGACAGTTACCGCCCCTTTATTTCACCTGGCAATGTGAGACTAAATGGTTGCAAGCATGAGGTAAAAATTCTGAGAGACACAGGTTCGCTAGCACCCTAATGGTGAATCCTTACACGGAGTGCCCACATGGCGAACCAGTTGTAATGAGAGGTGCTGGAGGCCATTTTTATGCATACTTGGTAAAAGGCGAAATTGAATGTGAGTTACTACAGGTGAGGCCACCATAGCTTTGTGTAGGTCCCAAGATATCCCTGTGCCTGGGGTCGCACTCCTTTTGGGGTATGTAGTAGCAGGTGTGAAGGTCCGACCCGACCCCATTTTGTCACTTTCCCCTGTTAACGAGCCACTAACCGGTGGAGCTCGACAAGGAGTTGCCAACAGTTTTCCCTGTGTGTGCTGACAAACGTTCAAGGTCTCAAGTAGCAGTTCCCTCAGACAGCAATGTCCCCAATGTAAGAGTTGATGAAAGGGATGATGAGAGTGTGAATGATGCTCAAACTGTGCCTGATGATGTGACTGAGGTGGATTTATCTGACACCTTTATGGCTCATCTTGACCATAACGAGACCATGAAACCCCTCCAAATTGTCATAGTGGCCTGGTAGAGCTTACAGAGAGATGATTGTGAATGCAAGGAGTTAGCTGCCAGGTCCGTGAGTGACGAGGAATGTGAGAAGGAGGGGTGGTGAATGTTTCTACCTCAAAGGAGGAGTATTGTGGCGAAGATGGAGACCGCCACACAGACCAATCGATGACGGGGCTTGGGACGTCCATCAAGTAGTAGTCCCCAAACCCTCTCGTAACGATATCATGGAAATGGCACATTGTATACCATTGGCAGGACACCTAGGTGTGGGAAAAACTCTAGACAGAATCAGATCCCACTTTTACTGGCCAGGAATGCGTGCAGATGAAGTGGAGTGTTTGGTAGAGTGTGTCACACTTGAAAGATGACAGGAAAACCCAATCAGAAGGTGCCTGTACATCCTCTGGTGCCCTTGCCCGTTTTCGAGAATCCTTTTACTCGGGTGGTAGTGGACATTGTAGGCCCATTGCCTAAGACTTCCCAAGGTAACATTTATTTATTAACTATCATGGCCATGGCAACTCGCTACCCAGAGGCTATACCCTTAAGGACTACCTCTGCTCTAACTGTAATCAAGGAACTGCTCAAATTTTTCACCAGAATGGGTTTCCCCCATGAGGTGCAAAGTGATCAAGGAACTAATTTTACCTCTAACATTTTTCCAGCAGCCCCTGAAGGAGTGGGGTATCGAGCATGTAAAGTCTAGCACCTACCACCCAGAGAGTCAAGGGGTTCTCGAACGATATCATCAGAGATTAGGGAATGTTACGTAAGTATTGTACAGATACCGGAGTTGAGTGGGATAAGGGGGTACCTTTTCTTTTATTTTCTACTCGTGAGGTTCCAAGTGAATCCCTGGGTTTTTCCCCTAATGAGCTAGTTTTTGGGCAATCTTTATCTGCCAAGTTCAGGGGCCCATATAAGATCATTCGGAGGGTGAGCATTACCGATTATCTAGTAACTACCCCAGACAGGAGAAAGCCCACGCAAGTATTCCATTAAAATATGTTGAAGCCCTACCATAGGTCCCCTGATTCCTCTCTTCCAGATTCTCCCACTGTGGCAGTGAATGTCAGGACCTGTGAGCAGCCTGGTGCGGACAAAGTCTTCAGTTCTCTTACTGATCCGCAACAGACTGTTCCAGAGCCTGAAGGTATCCATGCAGACTTTGACTTGTCATGTAGCCTATCCAACTTTCAGTATAATTCAGTGGCGGCTTTGAGGGAATTACCATCTAAACTATGTCATCTTCCCTCTGATCAAGCGAACCAACTAATCTCTGTTTTATCTCAGTCTCCCAATGGTTCCGTGATACTCCAGGGCTTACTTCTTTGGCCGTGCACGGACATCGACGTAGGGGATGCAACTCCCTAAACCATCCCCCTACCGTGTCTCGCCACAACGCAGGAGTATACTGCAGGTCGAGCTTGACTTAATTTTTTCAAACCAGCTGATCACAAGGGCCTTCAGCCAGTGGAGTAGTCCGGTCATACTTGTGCCGAAGCCAGACGGGAGCCATTGGTTTTGTAGGGGCTATAGGCAAGTCAATGCTGTCACAAAGAACGATACCTATCCACTGCCACGGATCAAAGATTGCATTTACCAGTTGGCCTCATGCAGCAGTAAGTATAATTTAATGAGAGGAGTTTGGCAATGAGCTCTCCCTTGTAGCGAGGTAAATATCATGCTTTTGTAGTGCGCTTTTAAGCCTTCAGCTGTGAGATGCCTTGCAGTTCGTATAACGCTCCAGCTACGTTCCGGCTATGTTCTGATGTGGTACCTGGAGACGTTGCCTACTTTGGGTGATATCCTTATTATATCCTCATTATAATCTTGCTGTTGCCAATCTGGTGGTGGAATCTATTTATGTAATTATGTTTAATATTATGTACTATACTCCTTAAACTCTTTTCTAGGGGGGAGGTGTTACATACGGAGCCCTGTATGTTAATTTAAGAGTTAGAATTAGAGTTCAAGGAGCCCACTACCCAAAACGGTGAAGCAGACTAGCGAACGAGCGAGTGGGCAAACCATCTCCCCCCATACCAGCATGCTAGCCTTCACACCTCGATGACCGATGCTATGACGTATGATCGACGCCAGGAGCTGTGAATGGACCTCGCACCTGTTATGTGATTCGAGGAGCTATGATTGGCGCCGGCCGGAACCACCCGCCGCCTCCTGATTCGTTCCTACACCATCATTGTTTGGTATATAAGACCCGAGTTGTGGGCATTCAAATCAGTATCATTTGGAGTTGGGGAAGGTGAACTTGCAGCTGGAGGAAGACGGGGTGAAGTATTATAATGGGATTGTGACTGTCAGTCAGATTATATAAATGTGTGTTAAGTGTGTTCGGTGTAACACTTATGTTATGTTGGTTAGTGAGATATGTGATTGGGAATTAACGTGATGTGTTTAATGTGTGTAATGTGTTTAACTATTTAATTGGGAATTAACGTGAACACTACTATTATGTGTTTAACGATTTAATTGGGAATTAACGTGAACGCTACTATTATGTGTTTAACTATTGATTGCGAATTAACGTTAACGCTACTATTTATGTACTTAACTATTTGATTGGGAATTAACGTTAACGCTAGTATTATGTACTTAACTATTTTAGTTGACTAACTTGTGGACTAAAGCAACTCTTTAAGTAATTGGGTTATGATGAAAGTAATACTATTGTTTTATATTAATACTTAAGAGTTCTTTCATTTTCTTTGAATTAAGCTTACATTGCTTAATGGTGCTTAGTACGGTGATGCTATTGTCTCTTATTAGTAATATCGCCTTAGACTACCATGGCTGTGTTAATATTACTTATAGTGATTTCCTAAGCTGAAGAAAATTCTTTTGCTTCAAAATATTATATTTTGCTTTTCATATTATTTGAGTGAGACCTGAATCGAATCTATGAAACGTTCCTGTAACTTTATTTACTCATAATCAAACCTCAATGTTACGTGGTTAAGAAATAAATTTAACTACTTATTAAATATATATCTAACTTTTTATGTGACTTTGATATTACTCCTGATGATAATAATATAATACTATTAACGTAAGACAAGAACCAAGAATAATTACATTAAATATAAATAAAAGGACATAGAAGAAAACTATCTATTCATTTCAAAAAGGGTAAGAGTCAGAAATATTCTTACTTTAATATTTATCTTTCAAGACTTTTTATAAAATTAATAGTCCTTCTTTAGCTATAACTTATTTCGGTTCATAACCATAGCCTACTAAGCTTCGGTTAAATAATAATTCTTTATAAATACTACATGACTTTAATTAGTTTCAGTATTTTTCATAAGTAAAGAGTATCAGTCAATAAAGGATACCAAGTCCTAAGATCCAAAAGGAAAGGAAGCAACAACAGGAAATTATTTTATTAGATTTTACTTTTGTTTTGCCTTCAGCTGACTGATACCTTAATATATATCTCTGTGCTATCTAGATTCATCAAGTTAACCACTTGAGGATCAAGATACGTAACAATATATATATATATATATATATATATCCGTCGCTCTCCCTCACTCCCTGTCTCTCCACCCCTTACCGACCTACCTACCTCTCTCTCTCTCTCTCTCTCTCTCTCTTTCTCTTTCTCTCTCTCTCTCTCCACCCTTCCACCTCCTCTCCACCACTCCCTCCCTCACTCCATCTCCACCCTTCCTTATTAGTCTTGACAATATTTCACACTCTCACACTACCTGCGTTCCCCTGTTCCTCTCCTTCACTCTCCCTCTCTCCACCACTCCCTCACACTCTCTCCATACTTCCTCAAATCCCCCGCCACCTTCCCTCCCACTTTAGTCTCCACCACACACTCCCTCTCACTCCCTCACTCCCTCCACCACACTCTCCCTCACAGCCTCTCCACCCTTCCTCATAACCCTGACAAAATTCCCCGCCACCTTCCCTCCACCACACACTAATTTTCTACCCCTCACTCCCTCATTCTCTCTCCTCTCTCCACCACTCTCTCCCTCACCCTCTCTCCACCCTTCCTCATTACTTTGACAGTATGCCCCGCCACCCTAGCTCCTCCTTCCCTCCCACTTCAATCTCTGTCCAAAATTTGCTTCCCTCAACTTTTTCCTGGGGACAGCGACGATGTTTTTTGTTTTATCTTCACACACATACTCATACTCTCTCTCTCTCTCTCTCTCTCTATATATATATATATATATATATATATATATATATATATATATATATACCGGTATATGTACTTTATATTTGGTACTCCATAGGTATGATTGAATATTTTATTGACCACTTTCCCTTTCAAAATGACTATCAGTTATGCTCACTTGTCACAATGCTCTCATTTATACATAAGCTAAAGGGAATATAGGGTTTAGGCAGGGAGTCAGCTGGTATCCTGGGTACCGGCGCTCCCACACCTAACCTTCACAGAAAGGTTTTGACAGAAACCTCACCTGTTGGCCGAGGGATTCCATCCGGCAATGTCTGAGCAACCAAGAGATAAGAGGACGTACAATTGTGTAAATGTGTACTCGACTACCATAACGTGTATGAGAGAGAGAGAGAGAGAGAGAGAGAGAGAGAGAGAGAGAGAGAGAGAGAGAGAGAGAGAGTGAGTGAGAGCGGGGTGGGGACAAAGACAGACTGCTTTTGAGGGCACAGAAAGATTAGAGTTACATAGCGATACATAGTTACACAGACTGCACAGACGTTGCGGTCCCTACTACGCCACCAGAGAGAGAGAGAGAGAGAGAGAGAGAGAAGCGTGATCGTATGTATGTGAGATCAACGAGGAAAGAAAATCAAGGACAAATTCAGAAAAAAAAATATGTCAGAATTGTTGTACCTGGTGGAGAAAAAGGGTAAGGCAAAATGTTTAGAATATGAAATGAGTCGGAGGGGGGGGAGGGGGGGTGACGAGACCAAAAATAGAGAGAGGGGGTTTGGTAAGCTGGTGAGGAGGGTAGAGCTAATAGTGGGAGAGTTACATAGTTACATAGATACACCGCTAGTTACACACAGTGACATGGATACACAACCAGTGACATGGAGTTACATACATGCATATAGAGTTACATAGAGACACATATATATATTATATACATACACATATAGTTACATGGAGTTACATAGATACACATAATTACATAAAGATACATTTATACACCAATAGCTACATAGAGAGAGAGAGAGAGAGAGAGAGAGAGAGAGAGAGAGAGAGAGAGAGAGAGAGAGAGAGAGAGAGACTCGGACGGCAAACAGGAAGAAGATGGGAGAGTCACAGAGAGCAAACAAGTGTGTGTGTGTGTGTGTGTGTGTGTGTGTTAGACGGCCACCTTAAACTATTATGCTTGGGTGTGGTCTATATATAATAATGTTTAGTTATTTACATAGCTTAAATAGCATAATTATAATAAGCTCTATAAAGGCTATCCATATCAGGGGCCGTACAGCCTAGGACATAAGTGTAGGCCCTTTATACATCCTCGAACAGCATTAAGGGGAGGTTTTTAGTTTGGTCTCTAGATATCCATCAAGCTTAAGATTACACCCCCTTGACCCCCTTTCAAGATAAATTTGTACATTTTTCGGTAGAAAAATGTCCCGGCTGAAAGCCGGGCTCGCTATCGCTCGCCAGGATAAAATCGACACCTAAATGGCACGAAAGGTCTTAAAATTGACAGAAATGGGTTGAAAGTTCTTAAAATCGTCAAAATAATGGGGCGAACGTCTTAACATTAGGAAAACAATGGGGCTAAACATGAGGGAGAAAGGGGTCAAGAAAAAATCCCTCAAGTGGAAATCTCCCCTTCATGAACTAGGAATGGCACACGGTATACTCCATTCGTGATAAGTAGGTCAACATTCGTGATAAGTAGGTCAACATTCATGATAAGTAGGTCAACATTCGTGATAAGTAGGTCAACATTCATGATAAGTAGGTCAACATTCATGATAAGTAGGTCAACATTCGTGATAAGTAGGTCAACATTCGTGATAAGTAGGTCAACATTCATGATAAGTAGGTCAACATTCATGATAAGTAGGTCAACATTCATGATAAGTAGGTCAACATTCATGATAAGTAGGTCAACATTCGTGATAAGTAGGTCAACATTCATGATAAGTAGGTCAACATTCATGATAAGTAGGTCAACATTCGTGATAAGTAGGTCAACATTCGTGATAAGTAGGTCAACATTCATGATAAGTAGGTCAACATTCATGATAAGTAGGTCAACATTCATGATAAGTAGGTCAACATTCATGATAAGTAGGTCAACATTCGTGATAAGTAGGTCAACATTCATGATAAGTAGGTCAACATTCATGATAAGTAGGTCAACATTCATGATAAGTAGGTCAACATTCATGATAAGTAGGTCAACATTCATGATAAGTAGGTCAACATTCGTGAGCCCTGACCTCGGTAACTCAAATAGGGCTAAAGCAAATGGGCTGTACATTCGCGTAACTATTCCCTGGTTGACTCTTCCCAAAACGGTATAAATTTTTAGTACGATTACACTAGTCGTTTTGGGGTTATTGAGGTTATGTTAGTGGTTAAATTCGTTTGTCCTAATTATATAATTAATATAAATATATAATTAATATAATTATATAATTAATATAATTATATAATTAATATAATTATATAATTAATATAATTATATAATTAATATAATTATATAATTAATATAATTATATAATTAATATAATTATATAATTAATATAATTAATATAATTATATAATTAATATAATTATATAATTATAATTATATAATTATATAATTAATATAATTAATATAATTATATAATTAATATAATTATATAATTAATATAATTATATAATTAATATAAATATATAATTAATACAGTAGACTATTGGTAAATAATTATATATATAATTATATAATTAATACTATTGGTAAATAATTATATATATAATTATATAATTAATGCTATTGGTAAATAATTATTAGGGGGAGATGGGTCGTTTTTCTGGTCCCGTTCTTCCTCATCTTTAGCCCCATTAGCTTTCAGATTTTAGGACGTTTGCCCCATTTTTTTTTTCTATGTGAATGAGGGAGACAAAAGGCATAACTGCCTGCAGCGAGTGCCTCCCCCAGATTTCAAAGAATGACAGGGCCGAAATCAAGGGACGTTCGAGCTAAAATGCCTGATAATATCAAGACCTTTCGTACCTTTTAGATGTCTATTTCTGCCTGGCGAGCAATAGCGAGCCTGTAATTTTATGAGAAACGGGGACATTTTTCTATCGACAAATGTACACATTTATCTTGAAGGGGGGGTCTAGGGAGTGTTTTATAAAGTTTGAAGAAGTATCGAGCGAGGAAACTAAAAAGTAAATAAATATGTAAATAAATAGATCCCCAATGCCCTCTGTCCTCTTAACCCCTTCTGTACCGGCGACGCCTTTTGAATTATATTATAGCTATATCTAGACGACTTTATACAGATTAAGGGGAGGTATTTAGTTTGTTCCCTAGACCTCCATCAAGCTTAAAATTGCATCCCCTTGAGTCCCTTTCAAGATAAATTTGTACATTTTTCGGTAGAAAAATGTCCCGGCCGAAGGCCGGTTCTTCTTAAATTACAGGCTCGCTATCGCTCGCCAGGATAAAA
>CM064497.1:44708097-44780597 GCA_032716605.1 Paralithodes platypus | reverse complement strand
ATTGAATAGTAATGTCAGTGGTTTAGAGAGCTCATCCTTAGCTTCCTTTAGAACTCTAGGCGAGATTGTATCAGGTCCAGGCGTTTTATTTACCTTGAGTTTATCTAAACAATTCAATACTTCTCTCTCTGTAACGGTGATATTGCTTAGAACATCTGAATTATCAATCTGAATCGGCGATGGCGTAGGGATATCACTGAGGTCTTCTGTTGTAAAAACTGATGCAAAGAAGGTATTGAGGGCATTACTCATGTGTTCTTCGTCTTTGGTGTATTCTCCATTTTCATCGACTAACGGTCCAACAGTTGAAGTAACGACTTTTTTCTTTCTGATATAACTATAGAATTCTTTCGGGTTTGTTTTACTTTGATTCGCAATATGTAACTCTAAGGTCTTTTTACTTTGCTTAATTAACTTTTTGGCTTTGCGTCGTAGCTCTACAAATTTCAGCCGTTCTTCGTCATTTTGTGAGGATTTTAATCTATCATTAGCAAATTTTTTAGCAAGCAGGCAGTTTGAAATATCTTTATTCCACCATTTGGGCTTATTATTATGGCCTGGACGCCGAGTTTTCGATGGTATGCAGTCTTGCACTGCTTTTAGGTAAGTGGCTTCGAATAACTTCCAAGATGTATTTATGTCGTTATTGTGAATTAAAAAGCTCCAGTCAGTTTCTTTAAACATAGCTCTAAGTTTATGGAAGTTTGCTTTCTTGAAATTAGGGACTTTTTCGATGCTACTATTTGGTTCGTTACTAGTAAACTTTAAAGTGAAAGTTATCGTACGATGGTCGCTGTTACTGAATTCATCACCAACATTCAAATTCTCTATTAATTCTTCTTTTGTTGCAAGTACAATGTCAAGAACGTTATTACCACGGGTCGGCGTTCCAACAAATTGATAAAGCGAACTCTCTTGCAAGTTCGTATACAAGTCATGTCCGGAGTGTGAAGTAAGAGTATCGCCCCACTTGGTCACAGGTAAATTAAAGTCACCAAAAATTACGGTATCTTGCGAGTTACTTACATCTGCAATTTGTTCGAAAATATCTCGGTCAGTTTGCACTGATTGAGCTGGAGGTCTGTATATTAATGCAAGTATTATTTTTGTACCTTTATTCTTTATTAGCACAAAAGATGCGTCGACGTTCACAATTTGAGGTTTTTGACAAGAGGGTAGGGTTAAGACTTTCTTTGATATAAAGTAAAACGCCACCTCCATTTCGATTTATTCGGCTTTTCTCAAACATTACATAACCGGGAAGTGAATACTCTGCTAAAAAGTCTCTATCTTCTGTATTGAGCCAAGATTCTGTTATGCCAATCACATCATAATTTTCTGTAAACACTAGCTCCTCTAAATCTGAAAATTTATTGCGTATGCTACGAGCGTTTGCATAGAAAACCTTTAAATTTGTTATTTTAGAACTCACGGAACGCTCTTTAATAATATTTTTGGTTCTTGTCGGATCTACATTTATGTTCATGGCTGTCCTCGGTCCTCGCTGTCTTCGGTCCTTATCGCTGGTGGTCCTCGGTTGCCTCTGTTTTTTTCTTGGCGTTGGATGATTTATGTCACTGCTGCTTCTTCTCGGATGGCGTTTTTTGATCCATGGCTGCGGACTGCTTCGTGATGATGGAGAGAGAGAGAGAGTGAGTGTGTGTGTGTGTGTGTGTGCGTATTTGTTAGTGTGTGTGTGTGTGTGTGTGTGTGTGTGTGTGTGTGTGTGTGTGTGAACAAAACAGTATACAGTATATGATGAGAGAAAGAGTGTTTTAGTGAGAATGGTAAAAAAAAATATATATATATTTTATTCCAACTATTAAGCCAAATCAGACTGCTTTATAAACCTATTAATATATAAAGTCTCTAGGGTTTTCCAGTCGGAAGCATAGTTGAAATTCTGAAGCCTGAAATTGTGTAATGAAATATTATACGTTTCTGAATTTTAAGTACCTTGCACTAGAGAATTAACCTGAGTTATTTACTGGTTCTTGTCACTCATTCATTTATGTAATTGTTATGTATTTACGTATTATCTTTTTTATCTGTTCTTTTTTCCCGTTCCCCTCTCTCTCTCTCTCTCTCTCTCTCTCTCTCTCTCTCTCTCTCTCTCTCTCTCTCTCTCTCTCTCTCTCTCTCTCTCTCTCTCTCCCTCAGGACTTGTTTATAAATAGTATATTTCTGCCCTTCCCCTTTTTGTTTCTCTCGCGGCCTATCTATCTATCTATTTATCTATCTGTCCATCTATAGCACACACACACACCACACACACACACACACACACACACCACCCACACACACACCAACACACACACCCACACACACACCCCACCCACACACACACACCCCACACACACACCCCACACACACACACACCACACACACACACACACACCACCCACACACACACACACACACACACACACACCACACACACACACACACACACACACACACACACACACACACACCATTCCATTACCCAACTAACGTTCATCCTATGTACGAGTATAATTTCACAAAGCAGCATTAATTTCACAAAGCAGCATTAATTTCACAAAGCAGCATTAATTTCACAAAGCAGCATTAATTTCACAAAGCAGCATTAATTTCACAAAGCAGCATTCATTTCACAAAGCAGCATTCATTTCACAAAGCAGCATTCATTTCACAAAGCAGCATTCATTTCACAAAGCAGCATTAATTTCACAATGCAGCATTAATTTCACAAAGCAGCATTAATTTCACAAAGCAGCATTCATTTCACAAAGCAGCATTCATTTCACAAAGCAGCATTCATTTCACAAAGCAGCATTAATTTCACAAAGCAGCATTAATTTCACAAAGCAGCATTAATTTCACAAAGCAGCATTAATTTCACAAAGCAGCATTAATTTCACAAAGCAGCATTAATTTCACAAAGCAGCATTAATTTCACAAAGCAGCATTAATTTCACAAAGCAGCATTAATTTCACAAAGCAGCATTAATTTCACAAAGCAGCATTAATTTCACAAAGCAGCATTAATTTCACAAAGCAGCATTAATTTCACAAAGCAGTATTAATTCAATAATAATGTTAATTTATTAAGTGGTCTCATACTTGTATGTAAGAGTAATTAAAGTTGTATCTCTCGTACAGGTAATGGATGAGATTTGCATACATATACATTGATTTACATAGATTTGCATAGATACACTGGCCCCACACACCTTGCGATCCCAGCGAGGTTGTCAGAACTCTCTCTCTCTCTCAATCTATTTATATATTTATCTATCTATCTCTAGATCTACCTTTTTATCCCTCTATCTATCTTTCTAAATCACACACACACACACACACACACACACACACACACACACACACACACACACACACACACACACACACACAAACACACACACACACACACACACACTGGACTTCCCTGCTTTATAATAATTCATGCCGATATTTTTTCCCAGGCTCATTAAATATATATGAATTTTTCCCCCATGGAATTAAATATGAGGGGGGAGGGTGGGGTGGGGTGGGGGAGGGATGGGTAGGAGGGTCTATGTGAGAGAGAGAGAGAGAGAGAGAGAGACTTTAATTTGGGATCATGTTAATTTGATATATTTTGCCTTTTCAAGTATTATATCAGTTTTCAGACCTGATTATGTACAGTCCTGAACCACAATACCTGCACACCCATTTGACACTGTATGGAACCCAAGCGAGACAATCCAATGTTCTGTTATATCCCAGAGGCTTCACAACTTGGCTATAAAGATTCAAAGCTTCAAATGGGTGTACAGGTATTTTGGCTGGTGACTGTACACAAAAAACAGAGGTATGGATAAAAACAATTAAATCGAGTTTGGTATACTGATCGTGGTATGTATTGGAGTATTTAACTATAAATATAATGTTGTCCTTATATTTAAAGAGTTAGTTACTATCAGTATTTCTTTAAGGGGGGAAGGGCTTATTATTTGGCCGATATATTAATTTATTTATTATTTTCCTAGTTTCCTCCATAGACCTCCATCAAGCTTTAAAAAATATATATATATATAAAAAAAAAAAAAAAAAAAAAAAATATATATATATATATATAGACCTTTGGGTGAGGGCATTCTGCATGGCGTTGTGGATTATTAAAGGGTTGTGGTATCATGGATGGTAGTCATGGTTACACTAATATACCACACTCATTAATTATACGCCCTCTCTCACTAATATAGAGATTGATGAGGCTGGTGTTATAAGGGGGGAGGGGGGTATTATTATTATTATTATTATTAGTAGTAGTAGTAGTAGTAGTAGTAGTAGTAGCAGCACCATGTTATTATTATTTGTGTTATTATTGTTAGTATTATTATTTTATTATTATTATTATTATTATTATCATTATTATTATGTTTAACTCCTTGGGGATTTTGACGCGTTTTGGCCGTGTAATCTGGCTAGCGTTAGACGATTTCATTCAGCTTAGGAAGGATGTGTGTGAGTCAGAGGCGTAATTGAGTGGATGTTTTACCCCTTAGATTCCAAGAGGTCCTTCCTAAATTGCATAAAATCGTCTAATGATAGCCAAAATAAACCCTTCCAAAACGCGTCATAATCCTGAAGGGGTTAAGGGTGTGTATTATTTTTTTAGATTTTTGAGCATTTATTATTCTATTTTACGGATTTTTTGTATTTATTCATTTATTTTGTATTGATTGCCTCCTAGACCCCCTTCAAACTAAATACCCACATAATTCTGTCCAGGCTAATTGTGTAGAAATATATCCTCACCGAAGGCCAGATTCAATTAAGTTGAGATATGTTATGTATTAATTAATATATTCATCATTAATACTATTTTACTTTCCACCCTAGACCTTTATCAAGCTTATAATACCCCCCCCCCCCCCCTCCCCTTCCCTTCCCAAGACTGCATTCGAGTTAGATTTGTGCATTGTTCGGTAGGAAAAGACCCCGGCCGAAGACCAGTTCCTCCTAAATCTCAGACTTGCTATCGCGCGCTAGGAGAGAAAATTACGCCTAAATGTCACGAAAGGTCTTAAAATTGACAAAGACATGTGGCGAAAGGTCTCATGATCGCCAAACTAATGGGGCAAGCATATTAAAAACTCAAAATTAATAGGGCTAAACATGAGGGAGTAGGGTGTCTAAAAAAAACACCCTTTAAGTGAATGGGACGAAACGTATTATAATCGCCGAATTAATGGGGTGAAACATTTTAAATTGACCAAGATAATGGGACAAAACAGATGGATTCCCAAAAGACCACCCTCGAGTTAAAAAGAGTTAATATAGCAGTAATTAATTATACATGCTCGTTGCATAATATATTGCATAATGAAGCATTATGTTTTATATGGTGCCACTTGGGACGTGCGATATGCTGAACACTAGCCCGATGATAAATACTAATAATAATAATAATAATAATATGAATAATATGAATATGAATAATAATAATGTAATAATAATAATAATATTAATTTTAATACTGATGATGATGATGTTATTATCTTTGTTGTTGTTGTTGGTTTTGTTGTTGCTGTTATTTAATATATATGCCAGTACATTCAGATATAAATAAATAATTAGATAGATATTAAATCAATAATAGTATTAAAAATAATAATTGTAATAATATTCGTTATAATAATAGTATGAAAGTATAATACGAATGATAATAGAGAGAGAGAGAGAGAGATTGATTTTGATTTTGCCCCGAGGGTCGAGTTTATTGAGCAGCGCCCCCCATCCTGTGAGGGGACAACCACTGGTAAGGCGATACATACTGCTCAAAGAGCCATTATTCCACTGAAACAACAGCATCGTCGTCTGGTTACATTCATATTTGTGTTTATAAATCAGGTTGGCATTATTCAGATGTGTTATTATAGTTTCCTCATTTAATTGTCACATGGTCTGTATATACGTATCTCATAAAAAAAAAAAAAAAAAAAAAAAAAAATGTGACTGAATTATTAATTGACAGGTAAATAATAGCACTACAAAACTAGTGCAATCATATGAGGAGACCATTCATGTTTTCTTACATCAATGGTTATTGAGATCATAGTTAGCTGAATACAATTATTACATACATGATGTGACTAATATTTCGAACTACATAAATTATTATGCAATAATAGTACCACAAATATATTACAATCATATGAGGGACACTTCACATTCTTCATTACATCAACGGTTGTTGAGGTCATAGTTAGCTGAATACAAGAGTCACATACATAATGTGACTAATATTACCAACTACCGGAGAGAGAGAGAGAGAGAGAGAGAGACAGAGAGAGAGAGAGAGAGAGCGCGCGCAATCTGGGGGTGGCGAGGTACCGAAACAAAAATGAATTACAAAAAATTATTTATGTTTATCCCACGATTAATATTTCAGGGCCTTATTTTTATAATGTGTGGCGGCTGTAGTATAATATCAAATTCACCTTTTTAACCAGCTTATATAAAAAGGCCGCGGTGTCATTTTTGGGTCCAGCAGGGCTTCTCTAAATTTAATATAATATACTGAACGCTATGTTAAACCTGTCATAGCCGCGGGTGGTCTATTTTGTTTTTACCTTGTTTTGCCCTGTTAGTTTTTGCGATTCTAAGAAGTTTTGCCCCGTTAGTTTTATGATTGTAAGAGGTCTTGCCGCAGCCAAGTGTCGATTTATGTTTCATAATTATCACCTGTGGCCCGGAGATGTCACTATTTATTTATTTTTTTCAATCACCTCGCGGCAGACAGGTAGTAATGTGGGCTGCTAGTATGGTTTGTGGTGGAGGAAGGGGTAGGTGGTTGGAAATATTAGGGTGAAGAGTCAGGTGTGGGACTGCTGTACATAGTGTCGTTTGGCCGTCGTCCCTCGAAATGTTGTTGTCATCTGTCGCCGTGGGTACATTGTCCCGATCTATGCCCTGCCATCCTGTCCTGTCGCCGTACACCGTGAGTCCTAGGTCCGTTGTTGATCGTCCTGTTACCGTGGTTACACCGTCTTCCAACAGTCGTCCCACGCTCAAATCTTGCCCATTTCCCGCGACTCACGCCACGGCGTCGTGGCCATCGTAACTAAGATCCTGTATGTGTCATGTACCATTAAGGGGAGATGGTCGTTTTTTTCTGCCCCCCCCCCCCTCCCCCCCCCCCCTTCTCTCTCATGTTTGGCCCCATTAGTCTTCAGATTTGAAGACGTTCAGCCCATTAGTTTAGCGATTTAAATACCCTTCGCCCTATTTCATAATCAATATGAAGACCTTTCATGGCCTTTAGATGTCGATTTTTTTCCTTGAGAGCGATAGCGAGCCTGTAATTTAGGAGGAACCGGCCTCTGGTCGGAACATTTTTCTACTGACAAATTTACAAATGCATCTGGAACTGGAATCTTTGGAAAAAACATTAAGGGTTGATGGAAGTGTAGGGAGGAAAAAAAAAAAAAAAACGACCAATAAATAAATCATTCCCCTTAACTCCCAAACACCCATTTCAATCTTAACAAAACTATCGAATAATACCCAGAACAACATTAAGAAAGGCTTCATTGTATAATATACAGTATAATAATTATGATACAACTATTTAAATAATTAATGATCTCTGTGTTGGTAGTGGGGCCAGGTAGAAATATTTACCTTGTGTAGTGCACTTTACCGGTGAGTGCTGAGAAAAATGTTGATTATTCTGGCCCTGTGCCACTCTCTCTCTCTCTCTCTCTCTCTCTCTCTCTCTCTCTCTCTCTCTCTCTCTCTCTCTCTCTCTCTCTCTCTCTCTCTCTCTCTCTCTCTCTCATATATATATAAATATATATATATGATAGTCATTCTTTCTCTTCCTTTTATTATTATTATTATTAATGATTTAGAATGTTTAATTTTCTTCGGTGTATTCCTCTTTTACTTTGTTTACGTTTCAACCAAAAATGGTAATCTCCTTTTTTTTATTCATCTCACTGCATAATATCTCCAATTATATATTATTTTGTTATTATCCATTATCTAGTTTCCCCTATCCTATCCAATCCTCTCCTCCTTCCCTCTCCTGTTCTCCTATATCCCGTTCATTCCCATCCCCTAACAAAATTCGCTATTTATCCGGCCGTAATGTATATTTTCTTGCCATTTTCTCGAGAGCACCCCCTCCTCTCTCTCTCTCCTCACTTACTCTCTCCTCTCCTCCCCTCTGGTCCATATATGTCCATTATTTACTCTTTTCCTCTCTCCCCTCACTTACTCACTTCTCTGTTTCTCTCCTCTACTCTCCTCTCTTCCATATATTTCCATTATTTACTCTTTTCTTTGCACCTCCTTTCGTCTCGTTTCCTCTCCTATAATTCCTTTTCCTTTCTATTCCTCTCCTCTCCTCCCCTCTCTTCTTCATTTGCATCCTTAATTTTCCAATCGAACTGCCGGTATATTATTTGTCTGCCCTCTCCATCCCTCATCCTGCCCTTAGCTTCTCTTCTCCCTTTCGTCTTTGTTTCTTTTCTCCTCTCCTCCATTCGCGATTTATTATTATTGTATAACCACTATATTATGCTTACACACTCGTCCATAACCCAACGATCACTTCCTCTCATTAGATTTGTCTTTGGTTAACCCACTCAATACCGGTGATGTCATTTTCATCATATTCTATACTCTATTAGACGATTTTATTCAGATTAGGAAGGACGTCTATCGATTAAATGGCTAAAGACTATCTCATTTAAGCCTTTTAGCTACCCTATATCTCTCCAAAGCTTACTAAAATCGTCTTTAAATGTAGCTGAAATCAAATGAAAGAGACGTCACCGGTACTGTATGGGTTAATAGACTCTCTTCTCTACTCTTGTCTATTACTTCATTCATTCATTCATTTATTAATTAAGTCCTATTAATTCATTCATATTTATCCATTCATTCATATGTATCCATTCATTCATTCATATTTATCCATTAATTTATTTCATATATATCCATTTATTCATATGTATCCATTCATTCATTCATATTTATCCATTAATTTATTTCATATGTATCCATTTATTCATATGTATCCATTCATTCATTCATATTTATCCATTAATTTATTTCATATATATCCATTTATTCATATGTATCCATTCATTCATTCATATGTATCCATTAATTTATTCATATGTATCCATTTATTCATATGTATCCATTCATTCATTCATATGTATCCATTCATTCATTCATATGTGTCCATTAATTTATTCATATTTATCCATTTATTCATATGTATCCATTCATTCATTCATGTGTCCATTAATTTATTCATATGTATCCATTTATTCATATGTATCCATTCATTCATATGTATCCATTCATTCATTCATCTATTTTCATATTCCTTCATTAATTCATATTTATCTATTCAGGCTCGCCATTCTACTAAATCTTACCTCTTATTTCCTCCACCTTTTACTCTCCTCTCGTGTCTATCTATCTATCTATCTATATATATCTAACTACCTAACTATATTTATATAAATCTATCTATCTATCTAACTAACTAACTAACTAACTAACTAACTAACTATAATTTTATCTATATATTTACCATTTTTATTTAAGGTGTGGTGGAGTGGTCTTGCCACTGGACTGGTAATCCAATGGACCCGGGTTCGAATCCCGATATGTCAATGGGAAGATATTATTGGGATGGAATTTGTGCTGTACCTAGTATCAGTGCATTACCACAAAGCCCACCGAAACTCCAAATGAATGCCCTCATTGTTCCCTGATTAAATAGCATTTTTCTTTCTATGTGAGTGAGGGAGACAAAAGGCAGAACTGCCTGTAGCGAGTGCCTCCCCCATAGTTGAAAGAGTGTCAGGGCCAAAATCAAGATGATGAATGAATATTCCCATATTCAAAAAATATGGTATTGGGGGGCAATGCTTAGTGAGTTCTTTGCTCAATAGGTGGCGTTCTGAGAGTGAGGGTCCAAGTCTAGGAAGTAGGACAGTGAAGCACTAGAACGAGGCAGCTTCAGAGATGGGGCTGCTTCGGGCCATGAGTGAGCAACTAAACCCCATGCATCCTGCGAAGGCAAGATGGCAGGGGCTGGTTGCAGCTAAAAGTGCTTCACATGTCTCACCCCCTAGACTGGAACGAGACCTCACGGGCTGCACCGTTCAATAACGGTTGAATGTACAGGCTCTCAGCCTATGCCCGAGAGGGAGTAGATGGAATATAGAAACAAATAAATCGTTTCTCTGCTCTCCAACAAATTTACTCCTCACTTCCTCTTTTCTCCTTATTTAGTTGTATTTTTCTCATCTCCATTTATGCACTCATCCATATATTAATTCATTCATCATTCATTCACTCATTCATTCAAACATTCATATGCATTCATTCATATATTCCTATTTACCAATTCAGGCAGTATTGTTCCTCTCGACTCTACCAAATCTTCTCATATTCTCATTCTCTCTCACTTGCTTTATCATCTCTTCTCTCACTTGCTTTATCATCTCTTCTCTCACTTGCTTTATCATCTCTTCTCTCACTTGCTTAATCCTCTCTTCTCTCACTTGCTTTATCATCTCTTCTCTCACTTGCTTTATCATCTCTTCTCTCACTTGCTTTATCATATCTTCTCTCACTTGCTTATCATCTCTTCTCTCACTTGCTTTATCATCTCTTCTCTCTCTTGCTTTATCATCTCTTCTCTCACTTGCTTTATCATCTCTTCTCTCACTTGCTTTATCATCTCTTCTCTCACTTGCTTTATCATCTCTTCTCTCACTTGCTGTATCATCTCTTCTCTCACTTGCTTTATCATCTCTTTATCACTTGCTTTATCATCTCTTCTCTCACTTGCTTTATCATCTCTTCTCTCACTTGCTTTATCATCTCTTCTCTCACTTGCTTTATCATCTCTTCTCTCACTTGCTTTATCATTCTCTTCTCACTTGCTTTATCATCTCTTCTCTCACTTGCTTATCATCTTCTCTCACTTGCTTTATCATCTCTTCTCTCACTTGCTTTATCATCTCTTCTCTCACTTGCTTTATCATCTCTTCTCTCACTTGCTTTATCATCTCTTCTCTCACTTGCTTTATCATCTCTCTCTCTCTCACTGCTTTATCATCTCTTTCTCACTTGCTTTATCATCTCTTCTCTCACTTGCTTTATCTCTTCTCTCACTTGCTTTATCATCTCTCTCTCTCTTGCTTTATCATCTCTCTCTCTTGCTTTATCATCTCTTCTCTCACTTGCTTTATCATCTCTTCTCTCACTTGCTTTATCATCTCTTCTCTCACTTGCTTTATCATCTCTTCTCTCACTTGCTTTTATCATCTCTTCTCTCACTTGCTTTATCATCTTCTCTCACTTGCTTTATCATCTCTTCTCTCACTTGCTTTATCATCTCTTCTCTCACTTGCTTTATCATCTCTTCTCTCACTTGCTTTATCATCTCTTCTCTCACTTGCTTATCATCTCTCTACACTTGCTTTATCATCTCTTCTCTCAATTGCTTTATCATATCTTCTCTCACTTGCTTTATCATCTTCTCTCAATTGCTTTATCATCTCTTCTCTCACTTGCTTTATCATCTCTTCTCTCACTTGCTTTATCATCTCTTCTCTCACTTGCTTTATCATCTCTTCTCTCTCTTGCTTTATCATCTCTTCTCTCACTTGCTTTATCATCTCTTCTCTCACTTGCTTTATCATCTCTTCTCTCACTTGCTTTATCATCTCTTCTCTCACTTGCTTTATCATCTCTTCTCTCACTTGCTTTATCATCTCATTCTCTCTCACTTGCTTTATCATCTCTTCTCTCACTTGCTTTATCATCTCTTCTCTCACTTGCTTTATCATCTCTTCTCTCACTTGCTTTATCTCTTCTCTCACTTGCTTTATCATCTCTTCTCTCACTTGCTTTATCATCTCTTCTCTCACTTGCTTTATCATCTCTTCTCTCACTTGCTATATCATCTCTTCTCTCACTTGCTTTATCATCTCTTCTCTCACTTGCTTTATCATCTCATTCTCTCTCACTTGCTTTATCATCTCTTCTCTCACTTGCTTTATCATCTCTTCTCTCACTTGCTTTATCATCTCTTCTCTCACTTGCTTTATCATCTCTTCTCTCACTTGCTTTATCATCTCTTCTCTCACTTGCTTTATCTCTTCTCTCACTTGCTTTTCATCTCTTCTCTCACTTGCTTTATCATCTCTTCTCTCACTTGCTTTATCATCTCTTCTCTCACTTGCTTTATCATCTCTTCTCTCACTTGCTTTATCATCTCTTCTCTCACTTGCTTTATCATCTCTTCTCTCACTTGCTTTATCATCTCTTCTCTCACTTGCTTTATCATCTCTTCTCTCTCTTGCTTTATCATCTCTTCTCTCTCTTGCTTTATCATCTCTTCTCTCACTTGCTTTATCATCTCTTCTCTCACTTGCTTTATCATCTCTTCTCTCACTTGCTTTATCATCTCTTCTCTCACTTGCTTTATCATCTCTTCTCTCACTTGCTTTATCATCTCTTCTCTCACTTGCTTTATCATCTCTTCTCTCACTTGCTTTATCATCTCTTCTCTCACTTGCTTTATCATCTCTTCTCTCACTGCTTTATCATCTCTTCTCTCACTTGCTTTATCATCTCTTCTCTCACTTGCTTTATCATCTCTTCTCTCACTTGCTTTATCATCTCTTCTCTCACTTGCTTGATCATCTCTTCTACTTGCTTTATCATCTTCGTCTCTCACCTTGCCTATCATCTCTTCTCTCAATTGTTTCATATCATTCTCTCACTTGCTTTATCATCTCGTCTCTTGCTTTATCATCTCTTCTCTCAGCATTGCTTTATTCATAAGCTATTCTCTCTCTCACTTGGCTTATCAATATCTTCTCTCAGCTTGCGTTCATCTCTTCTCTCTCTCTCTGCTTTATACATCTTTCTCTCACTTGCTTTATCATCGTCTTCTCTCCTGCTTTATCATCCGTCTCAATCACTTGCTTTAATCACTCCTTCTCCTCACTTTCGTCTTATCATCTCTTCTCCTCACTTTGCTTATCATACCTCTTCCTCACTTGTTTTATCCTCTCATTCTCTCACTTGGCCTTTATCATCTCTTCTCTCTCTTGCTTTAATCATCTTCTCTTCCTCTCCTTGTGGCTTGTATCATCTCTTTCTCTCACTTGCTTTTATCATCTCTTCTCTCACTTGCTTTATCATCTCTTCTCTCACTGCTACTTATCATCTCTTCTCTCTTCACTCTGCTTTGGCTCATACTTTCACTTTGTTCTTGTCTGCTCACTTGCTTATCATCTCTTCTCTACCTTTTACTACAATCATCTTCCCCCTTCATACTCTCTTCAGTTTCAATAAACCAAGAAGGCGTAACTCCAGAATATATTCTCAAAATTAATTATAAGAATTCCTCATCAGGCATGATACCTACCTTATTCATCATCATCCACACAAAACATCATTAAATCATCATCTCCATTCATTCTCACATCATTCTCATATTCCATTCATAGTCCTCAACCATTCTCCATTACATTCAGTGCATTCATTGGAAGACTGTCATTCATTCTCAATCATAAGATCCCTCAAATCAATTGTCACAGTATATTCATCCATTACTTTAATCATTCCTCCATAAGGATTCGAGACATTCATTAAAAAGTCATTCATTCATCCAGTAACCTTCATTCACTCCCTCACTCCATTCAGGATTACATCACATGCGAGTAAGTAAAAATCTCATCCATCTACAAAACATTATAAAGAGGTCATCATCAGTCCACATTCTCTCCTCTCTCTCTAATAATCTCATCATCTCTCTCTCTTCTCTCATTCATAAGGTTCACTCTCTCATATCCTTTGGCTCATGATTACATCACGAGCCCTCTAAGTGCTCATGCCCCATAACGAAAGGAGAATAGCAACTCTAAAAACACAAGATGAAAAGTAAAATATAAACAAAAACAAAAGATATGAACCAGGAGCGTTCCGGGAAATATAAGGGATTGGAAGAGAGAATGGGGAGAGTTACAGAGAAGAGGGAGAAAAGCCTACCATGGTACGTGCCTACTCATAATAGAAAAAAATAAAATACAAGCACCCTGCGAAGGAAGGTACCACTTATATAATGTATTTGTATATTGTCTAGAAACAGCCGAATCAAGCTACGAGAGTCAATACATTACTCTACGCCGTATAACGGAAAAACTTCTGGTTACAATTACTCTGAGAATATTCTAGATCACGATCAAAAAACACGCATCGACACACAAAGGTAAAAATCATTGTATTATCTTTAACTTGAGTCTCACACAGCATCACCTGTTCTGCAAATACAAACGCTCCTCTCGAGTGGGTGTTCCTTATAAACTGCATCGCCGTTGATTCCTCTCAACATCGCCTTGCCTCAAATACGTGACTGACTGCATTTGTAAATGATTACCATTGTGTTTCCTTTGGCCATAGTTATATCTAGGACCACTAACTAAGATGTTACTCTCTTTTCCCCAGATACACGAAGGAACACTTATTGCTATTGCTATGCTACTAACTCTGATTCAATCTTTCCTTCATCCTATGAATCGGACTGCTTTAAACTTCGTGTGTCTAGGCATTTTGACCCCACCGTCCCTTGAATATGGGTTCTCCGTCACTCTTGTGGCTGTTGGGGAGACACGTGTTACAGGCAGCCTGACTTTTATCTCGTTCATGCATAGAATATATATATATATTCCCTACTAACATCTCCTAACCCTGCCTTGAATGTTTGTCCCAGGCCAGTATTTCTTTTCCAATTGTCCCTTACCCACTCCTAAACCTCTTTGAGCAGCGGTGATTTAGAGGCCCTACCCTACAGGGCTCGCTATGATGTTGTTACTTGACTTCCTTTGTACCCCTTTACACACACACACACACACACACACACACACACACACACACACACACACCACTCTACCACATCTCACCCCTCATTTCCCTTACACCTCTTAATGACCCACTCCATCACCTTTCTTCGCTTCATCTCTCCTCTCCTCTCTTTTGTGTTCCTTAAATCTACTCTCATATCTTTTTATCTGCTCTCCTCTTCACTACTTTACTGTGTTAATATATCCTCTCCTCCCCTCTCTGTTGTGGTCCTTTAATCTTCCCTCTTATCCTCTTATCCTCTGTTCTACTCGCCTCTTTATTATGCTCATTGATCTTCTCTTCTCCTCTTTACTATGCTCATATATCCTCCCCTCTCCTCATTTCTCTTTTATTTTCCTCTTCTCTTCTCTCCTCTCTAATATGCTAATTTATTCTTCATTTATTGTGTGCACTTTCTCCTCTCTACTGTTCTCATCTCGACTTTCTATTCTTACTCCATCCCTCTTTCTCTTCGCTCCTCTCCTCTCCTCTCCTCTCCTCTCCTCTCCTCTCCTCTCTTTTCCTCTCCTCTCCTCTCTTTTCCTTTCTTTTCCTCTCCTCTCCTCTGTTATCCTCTCTTTTCCTCTCCTCTCCTCTGTTATCCTCTCTTCTCCTCTCCTCTCCTCTGTCCTCATTTCTCCTCTTCTCTCCTCTCCATTACTTCCATTCACATTTAGTCATGCTATAGTATTTCCTGCCTTCTACCCAATCTCACCCCTCCATTATCTCTGCTCTCTCCCTCTCTTTTTCTGTTCTCTCTTCTCCCTTTGTCTAATCTTCTCTATGTTCCTCTTATTGGCTTTTCCTTCTACTTCTCATTTATTCCCTCATGTTCTCTCCCCACTCTTCTCCTCTCCTCTTCTGTTATTTAATATCTCTGTCTAATCTACTCTATGTTACTCTTATTGGCTTTTCCTTGTATGTCTCATTTATTCTATCTTCTCCTATCTCCAATGTTCTTCTCTCTTCTACTGTTGCCTCTTCTACTTTTATTTTTTCTTTCTCCTGTTCTTCTTATTGGCTTTTCTTTCTACTTCTCATTAATTATCATCTTTCTTCTTTATTCCCATTCACCATTCACATCTAACTGGTCAGACTGTATTTTTTTCCTTTCATTCTTCTCTCTCTCTCTCTCTCTCTCTCTCTCTCTCTCTCTCTCTCTCTCTCTCTCTCTCTCCTAGAATTAAGTCCTGACCACCTCGTTTGGATCATAAGGTCTATGTGGCCAGTGTATCTATGCAATGTAATCTATGTAATCTCTCTCTCTCTCTCTCTCTCTCTCTCTCTCTCTCCCCTACCTATCCTTTACATTCAGACTGTATCATTCCCTTCCACTCTACCGATGGTGCCTGTCGTTTTTACTCACCCACCTTAATGACCTTCTCTATCACACTTCCTCGCCTCATATCTCTCTCTCTCTCTCTCTCTCTCTCTCTCTCTCTCTCTCTCTTTTCTATCCTTTCTTTCAACTTTCCTTTTCTATCGGATATGCCATCTCTACTAGAATTAAGTCCTGACCACCTCGTTTGAATCGTAAGGTCTGTGTGACCAGTGTAGCTATGTAAATATATGTAAATGCATGTCAATAAATATATACATGAATATATATATATATATATATATATTCTGATATACGGAGCCCTGTATGTTAATTTAAGAGTTAGAATTAGAGTTGAAGGAGCCAAACTACCCAAACGGTGAAGCAGACTAGCGAACGAGCGAGCGAGTGGGTAAACCAGCTCGCCCGCATACCTGCAAACTAGCCTTCACACCTGCGTGCGTCATAGGGGACCCTGCAAACTACCTCGATGACCGATGCTATGCCTTATGATCGACGCCAGGAGCTGTGAGTGGACCAGGCACCTGTTATGCGACTCGAGGAGCTATGATTGGAGCAGGCACCAACCCCCGCCTCCTGATTCGTTCCTACACCATCATTGTTTGGTATATAAGACCCGAGTTGTGGGCATTCAAATCAGTCTCATTTGGAGTTGGGGAAGGTGAACTTGCAGCTGGAGGAAGACGGGGTGAAGTATTATAATGGGATTGTGACTGTCAGTCAGATTATATAAATGTGTGTTAAGTGTGTTCGGTGTAAACACTTACGTTATGTTGGTTAGTGAGATATGTGATTGGGAATTAACGTGAACGCTACTATTATGTGTTTAACTATTTGATTGCGAATTAACGTTAACGCTACTATTTATGTACTTAACTATTTGATTGGGAATTAACGTTAACGCTATATTTATGTATTTAACTATTTGATTGCGAATTAACGTTAACGCTACTATTATGTACTTAACTATTTTAGTTGACTAACTTGTGGACTAAAGCAAGTCTTTAAGTAATTGGGTTATGATGAAAGTAGTACTATTGTTTTATATTAATACTTACGAGTTCTTTCATTTTCTTTGAATTAAGCTTACATTGCTTAACGGTGCTTAGTACGGTGATGCTATTGTCTCGTATTAGTAATATCGCCTTAGACTAACATGGCTGTGTTAATATTACTTCTAGTGATTTCCTAAGCTGAAGAAAATTCTTTTAGCTTCAAAATATTATTTTGCTTTTCATATTATTTGAGTGAGACCTGAATCGAATCTATGAAACGATCCTGTAACTTTATTTACTCATAATCAAACCTCAATGTTACGTGGTTAAGAAATACATTTAACTAATTATTAAATATATATCTAACTTTTTATGTGACTTTGATATTAATCCTGATGATAATAATAATATAATACTATTAACGTAAGACAAGAACCAAGAATAATTAAATTACATATAAATAAAAGGACATATAAGAAAACTATCTATTCATTTCAAAAAGGGTAAGAGACAGAAATATTCCTTACTTTAATATTTATCTTTCAAACTTTTTATAGAATTAATAGTCCTTCTTTAGATATAACTTCTTCGGTTCATAACCATAGCCTACTAAGCTTCGGTTAAATAATAATTCTTAATAAATACTACATGACTTTAATTAGTTTCAGTATTTTTCATAATTAAAGAGTATCAGTCAATAAAGGATACTAAGTCCTAAGATCCAAAAGGAAAGGAAGCAACAACAGGAAATTATTTTATTAGATTTTACATTTGTTTTGCCTTCAGCTGACTGATACCTTAATATATATCTCTGTGCTATCTAGATTCATCAAGTTAACCACTTGAGGATCAAGATACGTAACAATATATATATATATATATATATATATATATATATATATATATATATATATATATATATGTATATACTGTATATATAATCTATCTATATATTTCCTCGTCTCTCTCCCTTATCCTTTCATTTCTTCTTCTTTTTACTTAATTTGTATTAGCCAATCATCACAAATCATATATGGTACTCCATTCATTTATCCATCTATATATTATATATTATATATTCATCTACAGTATGTGCCTGTCTTTTTTCTCTATATATTTAGCTATATCTATCTATTCATCTATTGTATCTCTATATGTATCTATATACCTATATAGATAGATAGATAGATAGATATAAATAACATATATATTTATATACAGTATATATATACTTTATATATATATATATATATACTGTATATATATATATAATTATATATACTGTATATATATATATATATATATATATATATATATATATATATATGTATATATGTGGAGAGAGAGAGAGCGAGAGATAGAAAATGTACATCTATGTACTTATATCTATTTATCTATCTATCTATCTAGATAGATAGATAAATAGATATAAAACTTGATTTATATAGACAAACTTCCATCTGTCTACTTATATCTGTTAATCTACGAATATTACCAATCTATTTATCTCTTCTACTTTCCCCCCCTTGTAATATTCCATCCCTTCCATGCCATTCCTGTCTAATCTGTTGTTATTCTCTGTTTATTATCTTTTCATTCCTGTCTATTATCTTTGTATTCCTGTCTTATTATCTTTTCATTCCTGTCTATTATCTTTTCATTCCTGTCTTATTATCTTTTCATTCCTGTCTATTATCTTTTCATTCCTGTCTATTATCTTTGTATTCCTGTCTTATTATCTTTTCATTCCTGTCTATTATCTTTTCATTCCTGTCTTATTATCTTTTCATTCCTGTCTATTATCTTTGTATTCCTGTCTATTTTCTTTGTATTCCTGTCTATTATCTTTGTATTCCTGTCTATTATCTTTGTATTCCTGTCTATTATCTTTGTATTCCTGTCTATTATCTTTGTATTCCTGTCTTATTATCTTTTCATTCCTGTCTATTATCTTTTCATTCCTGTCTTATTATCTTTTCATTCCTGTCTATTATCTTTTCATTCCTGTCTATTATCTTTTCATTCCTGTCTTATTATCTTTTCATTCCTGTCTATTATCTTTTCATTCCTGTCTATTATCTCTTTATTCCTGTCTATTATCTTTTCATTCCTGTCTATTATCTTTTTATTCCTGTCTATTATCTCTTTATTCCTGTCTATTATCTCTTTATTCCTGTCTATTATCTTTTTATTCCTATCTATTATATCTTTATTCCTGTCTATTATCTTTTTATTCCTGTCTATTATCTCTTTATTCCTGTCTATTATCTTTTCATTCCTGTCTATTATCTATTTATTCCTGTCTATTATATTTTATTCCTGTCTATTATCTCTTTATTCCTGTCTATTATCTTTTCATTCCTGTCTATTATCTTTTCATTCCTGTCTATTATCTCTTTATTCCTGTCTATTATCTTTTCATTCCTGTCTATTATCTTTTATTCCTGTCTATTATATTTGTATTCCTGTCTATTATCTCTTTATTCCTGTCTATTATCTTTTAATTCCTGTCTATTATCTTTTCATTCCTGTCTATTATCTCTTTATTCCTGTCTATTATCTTTTCATTCCTGTCTATTATCTTCTCATTCCTGTCTATTATCTCTTTATTCCTGTCTATTATCTTTTCATTCCTGTCTATTATCTTTGTATTCCTGTCTATTATCTTTTTATTCCTGTCTATTATCTTTTTATTCCTGTGTATTATATGTTTATTCCTGTCTAGTATCTTTTTATTCCTGTCTAGTATGTTTTTATTCCTGTCTATTATCTTTTTATTCCTGTATTATCTTTTCATTCCTGTCTATTCTCTTTTCATTCCTGTCTTAATGTCTTTTTATTCCTGTCTATTATATTTGTATTTTTCATGTGTATTATCTTTTTATTCCAGTCTATTATCTGTTTATTCCTGTCTAGTATCTTTATATTCCTGTCTAGTATCTTTGTATTCCTGTCTAGTAAATTATTCCTGTCTAGTATCTGTTTATTCCTGTCTAGTATCTGTTTATTCCTGTCTAGTATCTTTATATTCCTGTATTGTCTTTTTATTCCTGTCTATTATCTTTGTATTCCTGTCTATTATCTTTGTATTCCCGTCTATTATCTGTTTATTCCTGTCTATTATCTTTGTATTCCTGTCTATTATCTTTGTATTCCTGTCTATTATCTGTTTATTCCTGTCTATTATCTTTGTATTCCTGTCTATTATCTTTTTATCGATGTATATTATCTTTGTATTCCTGTCTATTATCTTTGTATTCCTGTCTTATTATCTTTTCATTCCTGTCTTATTATCTTTTCATTCCTGTCTATTATCTTTTCATTCCTGTCTATTATCTTTTCATTCCTGTCTATTATCTTTTCATTCCTGTCTATTATCTCTTTATTCCTGTCTATTATCTTTTCATTCCTGTCTATTATCTTTTTATTCCTGTCTATTATCTCTTTATTCCTGTCTATTATCTCTTTATTCATGTCTATTATCTCTATTCCTGTCTATTATATCTTTATTCCTGTCTGTTATCTTTTTATTCCTGTCTATTATCTCTTTATTCCTGTCTATTATCTCTTTATTCATGTCTATTATCTCTTTATTCCTGTCTATTATCTCTTTATTCCTGTCTATTATCTTTTTATTCCTGTCTATTATCTCTTTATTCCTGTCTATTATCTCTTTATTCCTGTCTATTATCTTTTTATTCCTATCTATTATATCTTTATTCCTGTCTATTATTTTTTCATTCCTGTCTATTATCTCTTTATTCCTGTCTATTATCTTTTCATTCCTGTCTATTATCTCTTTATTCCTGTCTATTATCTTTTATTCCTGTCTATTATCTCTTTATTCCTGTCTATTATCTTTTCATTCCTGTCTATTATCTTTTCATTCCTTTCTATTATCTCTTTATTCCTGTCTATTATCTTTTCATTCCTGTCTATTATCTTTTATTCCTGTCTATTATATTTGTATTCCTGTATATTATCTCTTTATTCCTGTCTATTATCTTTTAATTCCTGTCTATTATCTTTTCATTCCTGTCTATTATCTCTTTATTCCTGTCTATTATCTTTTCATTCCTGTCTATTATCTTCTCATTCCTGTCTATTATCTCTTTATTCCTGTATATTATCTTTTCATTCCTGTCTATTATCTTTTATTCCTGTCTATTATATTTGTATTCCTGTATATTATCTCTTTATTCCTGTCTATTATCTTTTAATTCCTGTCTATTATCTTTTCATTCCTGTCTATTATCTCTTTATTCCTGTCTATTATCTTTTCATTCCTGTCTATTATCTTCTCATTCCTGTCTATTATCTCTTTATTCCTGTATATTATCTTTTCATTCCTGTCTATTATCTTTGTATTCCTGTCTATTATCTTTTTATTCCTGTCTATTATCTTTTTATTCCTGTGTATTATCTGTTTATTCCTGTCTAGTATCTTTTTATTCCTGTCTAGTATGTTTTTATTCCTGTCTATTATCTTTTTATTCCTGTATTATCTTTTCATTCCTGTATATTCTCTTTTCATTCCTGTCTTAATGTCTTTTTATTCCTGTCTATTATATTTGTATTTTTCATGTGTATTATCTTTTTATTCCAGTCTATTATCTGTTTATTCCTGTCTAGTATCTTTATATTCCTGTCTAGTATCTTTGTATTCCTGTCTAGTAAATTATTCCTGTCTAGTATCTGTTTATTCCTGTCTAGTATCTGTTTATTCCTGTCTAGTATCTTTATATTTCCTGTATTGTCTTTTATTCCTGTCTATTATCGTTGTATTCCTGTCTATTATCTTTGTATTCCCGTCTATTATCTGTTTATTCCTGTCTATTATCTTTGTATTCCTGTCTATTATCTTTGTATTCCTGTCTATTATCTGTTTATTCCTGTCTATTATCTTTGTATTCCTGTCTATTATCTTTTTATCGATGTATATTATCTTTGTATTCCTGTCTATTATCTTTGTATTCCTGTCTTATTATCTTTTCATTCCTGTCTTATTATCTTTTCATTCCTGTCTATTATCTTTTCATTCCTGTCTATTATCTTTTCATTCCTGTCTATTATCTTTTCATTCCTATCTATTATCTTTTTATTCCTGTCTATTATCTGTTTATTCCTGTCTAGTATCTTTATATTCCTGTATTGTCTTTGTATTCCTGTCTATTATCTTTGTATTCCTGTCTATTATGTTTGTATTCCTGTCTATTATCTGTTTTATTCCTGTATCTTCTCTTTTTACTCTCCAGCTTTCTAATTTATAAACGCGTCTTTCTCTTTCTCTTTACTTCCATGGCCTTCACTCTTCCCATGCACCGTTCAACCAGGGTGTATATATAATTGCTCCACGCCATTCTACCGATGCTGCCATTCATATCCCTCGCACTATTTATGACCTACTCTGTCATCTCTCTGTCTGTCTGTCTGTCTGTCTCTCCCACTCACTCGCTCACTACCACTGTCACTGTCTCTCTCTCTCTCTCTCTCTCTCTCTCTCTCTCTCTCTCTCTCTCTCTCTCTCTCTCTCTCTCTTTTGTTCTCTCTCTCTCTCTCTCTCTCTCTCTCTCTCTCTATATATATATATATATATATATATATATATTTTTATATATATGTATATATTATATATATATATATATATATATATATATATATATATATATATATATATATCTGTCAGCCTGTCTGTCTGTCTTCGCTCTCTCTGTATATCTATCTATCTATCTATCTATTTATATATCAATCTATCTATCTACTGTATATACACCATTGCCCCTATTTCTCCACTCACTTTATATTGTAGGATTGCATTCATCCAAATCCCAGGTAGTAGTGTTCTCACCCCCTTAACCACCCTCTCCAGCACCTGCCTTCGCCTCACCTAACGGGCTAGGGCCTCCTTAATGACTCACTCACAGGGAGAATTGTGATGATTTTATTATAATTTATGCTCGTAATAATAATGTTAATAATAATAATAATGATAATAATAATATCAACAATAAAATAACACTCGGTAACAACAGACAACGTTTGATATCACAGTAGGTACACCACAGGGACCTGTGTTCAACATTCCCATACATATAAGAAAAAAATATATATTAGTAATGATAATACAAATAATAGTAGTCATAATAACAATAATATCGATAATAATAATAATAATAATAATAATAACAACAATATTTAAAAACTGCCCACCAAAATTAAACGTTTGATGCCACAGTACACCACAGGCAGCTCAGTTCAACATGTACTATTGTGGACATAAGTCCTGCTACACCTGTCTGACAGGGAAGCGCGAATGGTGTTGGTAACATTGATACCCCCCCCCCATCCCCACTCTACCACCCTATCTCAGCCAAGCCCCTCCTTCCCTCGCTACTGTTTTCGTTCTTGTTCACGTGTATAAGCCGCTCTTTAGGTCTCCCTCTCTCATCGAATCACTGTATTTTTATGAATGTTTTCCTAATCTTCTAACTAATATTAAATAACATATCGTTACATACTTCATATTTATATTTACCATTTTATACAAACCTAACAAAATATAAAGTTTGATAATCCCTTCGAATATGGAAGTTTTTAACTATATATGTTATTTAAGTCAATTACAACCGAGACTTTAATTTACTTTTGCATTATCATATTTAAATTCAGTTATAATTATCTAAACCCATATATCCCACTGTTTGGAGTAAGTATGCATTTCACTGTTAAATTTTATATATTAGTAAAAGAGATAATTGACACACATACAATATTAAAAGTTATAATATTATGTTCACGTGTGTATGCTCAATACTCGCCTGTCAACCCACCTCCCCCTTAACCCCTTCAGCACGATGGCGTCTTTCTACCCTTGATTAAGTTTAAGAAGGACCTATGTTATTCAGAAGTTCTATTGAGATCTTATTTACCCCTTTGGATCCTACAAGTATATTATAAGATAAAGAAAATTGTCTAATTGTAACCAAAATATGATGAAAATAACGTAATCGTGTTAAAGGGGTTAACTACAGTAGCTCACACTTATCTACTCATATTTTGTAATTAGTCAACTAAAACACAGGGCCACACACATTAATGTGACATTACATTACACAATCTGGTATGTTATTTTCTTTCTTTAGGACTCTTTCAACTGCCTCAGCAAACACTGCTCCCTCCGAAATTAACCCCTTCCATACCGGGGATGTGCTATAGTTTCATTACAGCTATATTGTCACAATTTTATGGTATGTAGAAGAACTAATTGAGCTGGTATGAAGCCTTTTAATTGTTACACTTCCTTCCTTAATTGAATACAAACTTATAGATATAGCTATTCTCGATTCACTGGAACCATGCCTCTGGCACCTAATTGGTGTTTGTATCGACGCCCATGATTCCCCATCTTATCCATACCGTAGCTCACTGGCCCTGAAGAGTCGCAGAGCTGATAATGTTTTGTATTATTATCTTTATTATTCTGTATTCATTCATTATACTAGACACGTGTTAACAATTGTAATGATTACTTAACAATCTACAGTGTTATCCGAATCTTAAGAACCTTGATATATCATATTAAACACATTAATTAATAAAATATACATCATACAGTAAACACAAGCGAGATAAATAAATGATAAACCCAAAATGTAAGCAAGCTATGAAGACTGACTGATTTGGCCCACGCTTATTACAGCCAATCACAGGCCCTGCTTCACTTATTACACATAACAATAGGTAGCGACGGTATTTCATCTATCTCTTGATTGTGTTTAAGGTATTATATCAGTTATTTATATGTTCCGTGTGATACTTCATTGCTCTTAAGGTTTAGATATCACTCTTGACGATCACATTATTATTTGAATTAATTATACTTATTTGTATTGTCCATATATATTCATTAAACTAGATAAGTCTTATTAATTCTAATGATAATGTGATAAGTGATATCCGAAGCTTAAGACATATAAAATATCACATAACACCTAAATAACGTAGATATCATGCAGTAAACACAAGCAAGGGAGGAAATGCAGTCACTACCTATTTACAAGTGTATATGTGTGGTAGAGATATTAAGTGATGAACACAGAGCTAAAATGTTTTGACTTTGAATATTGCCTCCGACAGGAGGAGGATATTCTTTGGTATTCCTTGCAACACCATTTACCCCTTGAGGTTCATGACGCATGTTAAACAATTTATTGTGGCTCCTTTTAGACGATTTTATACAGCGTAAGAAATATCTTTGGGAATTAAAAGGGTAAAGATTTTCCCAATTAACCTTCTGATTTCCATATACCTTTCCTAATCAGAATATAATTGCCTAATTATAGCCAGAACACAAATGCATCAACGATCCTAAAGGAATCAAGCCGAGTAAGGCACCAGACTTAAATCCCATGTAATCTGTGTGAGGCAACATGGTCAACAACTGGGAACACGAGAACATGATACATGAAAGTGGTTTATTCGGTTAATATATTCTCATGTAAACTATATTTTTTTAGAAATTATTCAATTATAGAAATAATAGTTCTATATCTACAGTGTATTAATCACGAGTGAAGTATCTTAAGTGATGCAGAACAAGCTCTCAAATGAATGATTATGGTAGTTACAGACACACATACGGATAATAAATTGACAAGTAAAACCTGTTTTATCTTTATATTCCTTCATTTATTATCATTTCACACACCCATATTGTTTCACACACCCATATTGTTTCACACACCCATATTGTTTCACACACCCATATTGTTTCTCTTACGCCATCAATTCCTAAACCTTTCACGCACATATGACGCAGAGATTGCCAGATTAGCAATAAGAAATAGAATTCTCTCACTCTTATAATTGCCTCTCCAAAATTAGTTTTCTGCCCACAGCTAACTCAAAGACAACTGCAGAGGTTGAAGTAACTAAACTAAAGGTTTCTAAATACCCCTGATGGTAACAAAGGCTTTAAAGTATCCCTAATAGGCTCAAAATCGCGTCATATGTAGGAGAGGGTTAATGGTGACAGTTACATTGTGTTGTAATTGTTGATACATTACTTCCAATTATGTGTTTTAATGAAGTGCACGTCCGTAATTTGTTAATAAATAACCTATAACTCAAATTAACAATACTTACACTGCATCATATTATTATAATTATCAATTTTGAAGCAAACTGCCTGGGGAATTTAGTATATGGTGAAACAACAACAAACACTTCAGCTTAGGACTCTCTAAAACTCTTTATTTTTGTCTTTATTTTGTTTTCTTATTAAGCAGGTAGCTGGTTAAGTACCGTAAATAAAACCCAAAGCGAAGAGTTTTTTTCTTTTTTGTTTCTTGTTCCTTGTATACAACGGGTTCTTACCTACATGGACATTCTTCGCGTATACGTTATATACGAACACGTGACAATTGTTTATATAATTTATCTATCTATATCTATTCATTTCACGTGGAAGAAAGACTAGGGTACCGGTATTTTATAATATGTAACCTAACCTTGCATTGACTTTTCATAGCATGAATTTGAGAAATATTGGATTGAGAATTATATTAAGAAAATTGATGGTGTATACAGCTAGTAGCTACACACGATATAACAATATTTAGGAACAAAAACTGTTTACAAATATATACCACCGTTTATAAATAAGGTTATATCAATAGTGCTCTTAGTTAACCCCTTCAGCACGATGACGTCTTCTTACATTCGATTCTGGCTATAATCAGACGAGTTTATGCAGTTTAAGAAGGACCTGTGTTACTCAGAGTGATTATTGAGATCGTATTTACCCCTTTGAGTCCTAGAAGTAGATTATAAGCTAAAGAAAATGGTCTACTAGTAACCAAAATATGTCAAAAATACGTCATCGTGGTGAAGGGGTTAAAAGACGCGTTGCATGGTAAACCAAAAACCGGTACTCTTATTGTTGGACAAGACGATTATTAATCAAACCCAAAACATTGCCAGTGCGTGTTTAACAACACCTTTACCACTCCAGCGTAACTCTAATCTCTTTGGAGGACAGCCTAATTGTATTATTAATATTACTATAAATAATAATTAAATGGTTTATCTTATGATCTGTTTAGCCCAATATAAATTGTGTTGAAACACCTATAAACTAACTGGACATTAAATATTTAAAGTCATAAAGAGCCACCAATAATCATATTTACATTAGGTGAATCCTCACATGTTCATTATTTACAAGATTCCTTATCCATTACATCTACAGTATATCCTACTTCATCTACAGTATATCCTACTTCATCTACAGTATATCCTACTTCATCTACAGTATATCCTACTTCATCTACAGTATATCCTACTTCATCTACAGTATATCCTACTTCATCTACAGTATATCCTACTTCATCTACAGTATATCCTACTTCATCTACAGTATATCCTACTTCATCTACAGTATATCCTACTTCATCTACAGTATATCCTACTTCATCTACAGTATATCCTACTTCATCTACAGTATATCCTACTTCATCTACAGTATATCCTACTTCATCTACAGTATATCCTACTTCATCTACAGTATATCCTACTTCATCTACAGTATATCCTACTTCATCTACAGTATATCCTACTTCTACAGTATATCCTACTTCATCTACAGTATATCCTACTTCATCTACAGTATATCCTACTTCATCTACAGTATATCCTACTTCATCTACAGTATATCCTACTTCATCTACAGTATATCCTACTTCATCTACAGTATATCCTACTTCATCTACAGTATATCCTACTTCATCTACAGTATATCCTACTTCATCTACAGTATATCCTACTTCATCTACAGTATATCCTACTTCATCTACAGTATATCCTACTTCATCTACAGTATATCCTACTTCATCTACAGTATATCCTACTTCATCTACAGTATATCCTACTTCATCTACAGTATATCCTACTTCATCTACAGTATATCCTACTTCATCTACAGTATATCCTACTTCATCTACAGTATATCCTACTTCATCTACAGTATATCCTACTTCATCTACAGTATATCCTACTTCATCTACAGTATATCCTACTTCATCTACAGTATATCCTACTTCATCTACAGTATATCCTACTTCATCTACAGTATATCCTACTTCATCTACAGTATATCCTACTTCATCTACAGTATATCCTACTTCATCTACAGTATATCCTACTTCATCTACAGTATATCCTACTTCATCTACAGTATATCCTACTTCATCTACAGTATATCCTACTTCATCTACAGTATATCCTACTTCATCTACAGTATATCCTACTTCATCTACAGTATATCCTACTTCATCTACAGTATATCCTACTTCATCTACAGTATATCCTACTTCATCTACAGTATATCCTACTTCATCTACAGTATATCCTACTTCATCTACAGTATATCCTACTTCATCTACAGTATATCCTACTTCATCTACAGTATATCCTACTTCATCTACAGTATATCCTACTTCATCTACAGTATATCCTACTTCATCTACAGTATATCCTACTTCATCTACAGTATATCCTACTTCATCTACAGTATATCCTACTTCATCTACAGTATATCCTACTTCATCTACAGTATATCCTACTTCATCTACAGTATATCCTACTTCATCTACAGTATATCCTACTTCATCTACAGTATATCCTACTTCATCTACAGTATATCCTACTTCATCTACAGTATATCCTACTTCATCTACAGTATATCCTACTTCATCTACAGTATATCCTACTTCATCTACAGTATATCCTACTTCATCTACAGTATATCCTACTTCATCTACAGTATATCCTACTTCATCTACAGTATATCCTACTTCATCTACAGTATATCCTACTTCATCTACAGTATATCCTACTTCATCTACAGTATATCCTACTTCATCTACAGTATATCCTACTTCATCTACAGTATATCCTACTTCATCTACAGTATATCCTACTTCATCTACAGTATATCCTACTTCATCTACAGTATATCCTACTTCATCTACAGTATCCTACTTCATCTACAGTATATCCTACTTCATCTACAGTATATCCTACTTCATCTACAGTATATCCTACTTCATCTACAGTATATCCTACTTCATCTACAGTATATCCTACTTCATCTACAGTATATCCTACTTCATCTACAGTATATCCTACTTCATCTACAGTATATCCTACTTCATCTACAGTATATCCTACTTCATCTACAGTATATCCTACTTCATCTACAGTATATCCTACTTCATCTACAGTATATCCTACTTCATCTACAGTATATCCTACTTCATTATCCATTATTTTATTGTTTATTGTTTTTGCATATAGGCCTAAGTCTCCATGGTTGCTGTTTATGAAAATGGTATGGGCATGAGTCTCTTCATCCAATGGTATGGGCATGAGTCTCTTCATCCAATGGTATGGGCACTAGTCTCTTCATCCAATGGTATGGGCATGAGTCTCTTCATCCAATGGTATGGGCATGAGTCTCTTCATCCAATGGTATGGGCATGAGTCTCTTCATCCAATGGTATGGGCACTAGTCTCTTCATCCAATGGTATGGGCATGAGTCTCTTCATCCAATGGTATGGGCACTAGTCTCTTCATCCAATGGTATGGGCACTAGTCTCTTCATCCAATGGTATGGGCATGAGTCTCTTCATCCAATGGTATGGGCACTAGTCTCTTCATCCAATGGTATGGGCACTAGTCTCTTCATCCAATGGTATGGGCATGAGTCTCTTCATCCAATGGTATGGGCATGAGTCTCTTCATCCAATGGTATGGGCATGAGTCTCTTCATCCAATGGTATGGGCATGAGTCTCTTCATCCAATGGTATGGGCATGAATCTCTTCATCCAATGGTATGGGCATGAGTCTCTTCATCCAATGGTATGGGCATGAGTCTCTTCATCCAATGGTATGGGCACTAGTCTCTTCATCCAATGGTATGGGCATGAGTCTCTTCATCCATGGTATGCATGAGTCTCTTCATCCAATGTATGCATGAGTCTCTCATCCAATGGTATGGGCACTAGTCTCTTCATCCAATGGTATGGGCATGAGTCTCTTCATCCAATGGTATGGGCACTAGTCTCTTCATCCAATGGTATGGGCACTAGTCTCTTCATCCAATGGTATGGGCATGAGTCTCTTCATCCAATGGTATGGGCACTAGTCTCTTCATCCAATGGTATGGGCACTAGTCTCTTCATCCAATGGTATGGGCATGAGTCTCTTCATCCAATGGTATGGGCACTAGTCTCTTCATCCAATGGTATGGGCACTAGTCTCTTCATCCAATGGTATGGGCATGAGTCTCTTCATCCAATGGTATGGGCACTAGTCTCTTCATCCAATGGTATGGGCACTAGATCTCTTCATCCAATGTATGGGCATGAGTCTCTTCATCCAATGGTATGGGCATGAGTCTCTTCATCCAATGGTATGGGCATGAGTCTCTTCATCCAATGGTATGGGCATGTCTCTTCAAATGGGCATGAGTCTCTTCATCCAATGGTATGGGCAAATTCATCCAATGGTATGGGCATGAGTCTCTTCATCCAATGGTATGGGCATGAGTCTCTTCATCCAATGGTATGGGCATGAGTCTCTTCATCCAATGGTATGGGCACTAGTCTCTTCATCCAATGGTATGGGCATGAGTCTCTTCATCCAATGGTATGGGCACTAGTCTCTTCATCCAATGGTATGGGCATGAGTCTCTTCATCCAATGGTATGGGCATGAGTCTCTTCATCCAATGGTATGGGCACTAGTCTCTTCATCCAATGGTATGGGCATGAGTCTCTTCATCCAATGGTATGGGCACTAGTCTCTTCATCCAATGGTATGGGCATGAGTCTCTTCATCCAATGGTATGGGCATGAGTCTCTTCATCCAATGGTATGGGCATGAGTCTCTTCATCCAATGGTATGGGCACTAGTCTCTTCATCCAATGGTATGGGCATGAGTCTCTTCATCCAATGGTATGGGCACTAGTCTCTTCATCCAATGGTATGGGCATGAGTCTCTTCATCCAATGGTATGGGCATGAGTCTCTTCATCCAATGGTATGGGCATAGTCTCTTCATCCAATGGTATGGGCATGAGTCTCTTCATCCAATGGTATGGGCATGAGTCTCTTCATCCAATGGTATGGGCATGAGTCTCTTCATCCAATGGTATGGGCATGAGTCTCTTCATCCAATGGTATGGGCATGAGTCTCTTCATCCAATGGTATGGGCACTAGTCTCTTCATCCAATGGTATGGGCATGAGTCTCTTCATCCAATGGTATGGGCACTAGTCTCTTCATCCAATGGTATGGGCATGAGTCTCTTCATCCAATGGTATGGGCACTAGTCTCTTCATCCAATGGTATGGGCATGAGTCTCTTCATCCAATGGTATGGGCATGAGTCTCTTCATCCAATGGTATGGGCATGAGTCTCTTCATCCAATGGTATGGGCATGAGTCTCTTCATCCAATGGTATGGGCATGAGTCTCTTCATCCAATGGTATGGGCACTAGTCTCTTCATCCAATGGTATGGGCATGAGTCTCTTCATCCAATGGTATGGGCACTAGTCTCTTCATCCAATGGTATGGGCATGAGTCTCTTCATCCAATGGTATGGGCATGAGTCTCTTCATCCAATGGTATGGGCATGAGTCTCTTCATCCAATGGTATGGGCACTAGTCTCTTCATCCAATGGTATGGGCATGAGTCTCTTCATCCAATGGTATGGGCATGAGTCTCTTCATCCAATGGTATGGGCACTAGTCTCTTCATCCAATGGTATGGGCATGAGTCTCTTCATCCAATGGTATGGGCACTAGTTCTTCATCCAATGGTATGGGCATGAGTCTCTTCATCCAATGGTATGGGCATGAGTCTCTTCATCCAATGGTATGGGCATGAGTCTCTTCATCCAATGGTATGGGCACTAGTCTCTTCATCCAATGGTATGGGCATGAGTCTCTTCATCCAATGGTATGGGCATGAGTCTCTTCATCCAATGGTATGGGCACTAGTCTCTTCATCCAATGGTATGGGCATGAGTCTCTTCATCCAATGGTATGGGCACTAGTCTCTTCATCCAATGGTATGGGCATGAGTCTCTTCATCCAATGGTATGGGCATGAGTCTCTTCATCCAATGGTATGGGCACTAGTCTCTTCATCCAATGGTATGGGCATGAGTCTCTTCATCCAATGGTATGGGCACTAGTCTCTTCATCCAATGGTATGGGCATGAGTCTCTTCATCCAATGGTATGGGCATGAGTCTCTTCATCCAATGGTATGGGCATGAGTCTCTTCATCCAATGGTATGGGCACTAGTCTCTTCATCCAATGGTATGGGCATGAGTCTCTTCATCCAATGGTATGGGCATGAGTCTCTTCATCCAATGGTATGGGCATGAGTCTCTTCATCCAATGGTATGGGCATGAGTCTCTTCATCCAATGGTATGGGCACTAGTCTCTTCATCCAATGGTATGGGCATGAGTCTCTTCATCCAATGGTATGGGCATGAGTCTCTTCATCCAATGGTATGGGCATGAGTCTCTTCATCCAATGGTATGGGCATGAGTCTCTTCATCCAATGGTATGGGCATGAGTCTCTTCATCCAATGGTATGGGCATGAGTCTCTTCATCCAATGGTATGGGCACTAGTCTCTTCATCCAATGGTATGGGCATGAGTCTCTTCATCCAATGGTATGGGCATGAGTCTCTTCATCCAATGGTATGGGCATGAGTCTCTTCATCCAATGGTATGGGCATGAGTCTCTTCATCCAATGGTATGGGCATGAGTCTCTTCATCCAATGGTATGGGCATGAGTCTCTTCATCCAATGGTATGGGCATGAGTCTCTTCATCCAATGGTATGGGCATGAGTCTCTTCATCCAATGGTATGGGCATGAGTCTCTTCATCCAATGGTATCGGCATGAGTCTCTTCATCCAATGGTATGGACATGAGTCTCTTCATCCAATGGTATGGGCACTAGTCTCTTCATCCAATGGTATGGGCACTAGTCTCTTCATCCAATGGTATGGGCACTAGTCTCTTCATCCAATGGTATGGGCACTAGTCTCTTCATCCAATTAACGTTATAATTATGAGGTTTAACTCATTCAGTAGCGGTGATATATTCTTGTCATCCTATTCTGTCAAATATTTGACGATTGTATTGAGCTAAAGAAGTCGTCTTTATTTAAAATGTTACTGACTATCGCAAATAATACCTTAACTACAACAGCCCCTTTCTTATCAATATATAATAGTCTGAACATAGCTATAGTGAAATTTATAAGATGTCCCCGGAACCGAAAGGGTAAATAAAAAGTATCTTTTCATGGTCTAGGTAAGATTCACCAAGGCCCTCTGCTCTATGATATTGATGTTCATCTGCTACACAACAACATCCCTTAAGCTACTTCACTCGTGATTAATATAGATATACTATATACAGTATATTTTAGTTCTATAAATGTGTCATGTTTAAGGAATTTTAATCTGTTTTGTCTTACAAATTTCCACCTCCTTATGTTTGATTTAATAATTCATGTCAACTGCCTTATTTAATATACACAAATGTCATGCCAAATTGGCATTTTGCCCCAACGTTATGATGAAACAGAGTCGAAATTAATTAGGTGTAATTACATGCAATCCAATATTGTACTTGACTGAACTGCACTTCTGTATTTGTTTATGTTAATGGAAGGGACAAGAAGAACCATTTCCCACACGGAAGGAGCGAGAACCGTATCACTCCCTTCACCACTTACAGGTGGCCTCGCCCAACACTTTAATTTCAACCTCTCCAGTGAATGGAGTATAGTTATTTCAACCTCTCCAGTGAATGGAGTATAGTTATTTATAAACATTATTATTCAGTAAAAGAAGGAAGTGTAACAGTTAAACGGTTTTATACCATCTACATTAACTCTTCTTAATACCACATATCCTTCCTTAACTGCATACATTTGTCTAAATATAGCTAAATTAAAATTAGACCCAACCCTGGTACGGAAGGGGTTAATCTCGGAGGTAGCAGCGCTCGCTGAGGCAGTTGAAAGACGCCAAATCTCCTCAAGTATGATCATATCATGCAAGTATGTTTAATGTAATGTCACACTAATGTGTGTGGCCGTTTGTTTGAGTTGACTAGTTACGAAATATTAATAGATTAGTGTACCGTAGTGAAGGGGGAGGTGGGTTGACAGACGGTTATTGAGAATACACACCTAACCATATACTTAAAAACATTAATATGCAATGCATTGAATCAAGGAACCCATTATATTGTATGTGTGGGTCAATGATCTCTTTTAATAGTACTGAATATAAACTTCAACAGTGCAATACATGCTTACTCCAAATATTTATATATATCTGCTTAATTAATCATTACAGAATTACAATGTGAGAATGCAAAAGTATTTTCAAGTTTCAATTGTATCTGACTTACAGTAGATAATATTATATGGTTAATATCCTCCCATATTCGAATGGATCATAAAACTATATATTGTGCTACGTTTATATAAAACGGTAAATCTGAACTTGAACTATGTAAGCTATTGCTATTTTAACGATATGTTATTCCATTTTAGGAGGAATTGGAAAGCATGCATAAGATACATAGATTCGATGATAGAGGGATAAATGAGAGAAAGGAAGGAGAGAGAGGTTATCGTGATATTTATCATTATGTGGCTATTAGTCAGGGCCCTGGTTATGGTCATGGTAGTGGAAGCAATCCAAGGGGAGGGGCTTATAGACGTGAAACAGGAAAGAAAGAGGAAAGGAGGGCTGAGAGAGGGTAGAAGAGTGGGGGGGGGGGGGGGGTGCACCAATGTTACCAACATAATTCGCGATTCTCTGCCGGGCAAGTGTAGCAGGACTTATGTCCACAATAGTACATGCATATCAAAATAATAGTACTTTTTGCCAGTTGTCCTGTTCGTCATAAATAAAGAACATGCATAATATGATTAGTTTTACGGGACCTCAAAATGGTGGTACAGTCGGCCAAACATGTGTTTTCGCGGCACCAAGCATATTTCGATCAACAATTGGTATCAGCACTATCTAAGCATCAATTCATCGTTTCCAGTGAAATATACAAACAAATTCCTCTCTTTACACATCCTATTCAACATCTGACAGACATTAATACAGCATACAATGAGCAAAACTTAATGACACCGGAGACACGACTTATTTGGTGAACTGTACACTGGCGCTAATAAGTCATGTCTCAGCTGCCATTACGTTTGGCTCGCTCCGTGCTGTATTAATGTCTGTCAGATGGTGAATAGGGTGGGTGAGTGTAGGAACATGTTTGTATATCTCACTCGAAACGAATAAATCCAGTTTTAGACATAGCTGTTACCAATTATTGATCGAAACATACTTGGTGCCGAGACATCACTTATTAGACCGACTGTACCCCGAAATATGATTGCTAACAATACAGTACACTACTTTTGACCATACAGTACACTACTTTTGACAATACAGTACACTACTTTTGACAATACAGTACACTACTTTTGACAATACAGTACACTACTTTTGACAATACAGTACACTACTTTTGACAATACAGTACACTACTTTTGACAATACAGTACACTACTTTTGACAATACAGTACACTACTTTTGACAATACAGTACACTACTTTTGACAATACAGTACACTACTTTTGACCATACAGTACACTACTTTTGACAATACAGTACACTACTTTTGACAATACAGTACACTACTTTTGACCAAATGGTGTATATGATAAACGTTCTTTAAGGGGAGATTTCCACTTGAGGGATGTTTTTCTTGACCCCTTTCTCCTTCATGTTTAGCCCCATTGCTTTTGATATTATAAAACGTTTGCCCCATTAGTTTAGCGATTTTAAGAGCTTTCACCCCATACTAAGACCTTTCGTGCCATTCAGGTGTCAATTTTATCCTGGCGAGCGATAGCGAGCCTGTAATTTAAGAGGAACCGGCCTTTTTCTACCGAAAAATGTACAAATTTATCTTGAAAGGGACTCAAGGGGGTATAATTCAAGCTTGATGGAGGTCTAGGGAACAAAGTAAATATCTCCCCTTAAGGTGGGATCCTCGTATTTATTTCTTTGGTTAAATATCTGTTTTTACTATTCTTTTAGTTTCTTCCCTAGACCTCCATCAAGCTCAAAAAATTCCCCCCCGACCCCCCCACCGACCCCCTTTCAAGATAAATTTGTATATTTTTCGATAACAAATTGGGTCATGGGGGTATTTTATTGGCTTGATGGAGGTCTAGGGTGTAAACTTATATATATATATATATATATATATATATACACATAAACAAATATTTAAGGCGGCACCCTTCAAAACACCAAACCATAGCTTCAAAGTATGTTGATATTTTCTGTAGAGTTTTCCCATCATTATTGTACCTAGAGCGGAAACTTCAAACCAGAATTGTAAGAGTGTTTTGTGACCGTATACCCTGACTTTTACGTTTTCTACACGCACATACGCACATGGACACACTCGCACACACAGGGACACACTCGCACACACAGACACACACACACGCGCGCACAAAACCCCCGCCATGTCTGCTAAACTTAAGCTAACACACGCAAGAACTTAAGCTAACACACGCAAGAACTTAAGCTAACACACGCAAGAACTTAAGCTAACACACGCAAGAACTTAAGCTAACACACGCAAGAACTTAAGCTAACACACGCAAGAACTTAAGCTAACACACGCAAGAACTTAAGCTAACACACGCAAGAACTTAAGCTAACACACGCAAGAACTTAAGCTAACACACGCAAGAACTTAAGCTAACACACGCAAGAACTTAAGCTAACACACGCAAGAACTTAAGCTAACACACGCAAGAACTTAAGCTAACACACGCAAGAACTTAAGCTAACACACGCAAGAACTTAAGCTAACACACGCAAGAACTTAAGCTAACACACGCAAGAACTTAAGCTAACACACGCAAGAACTTAAGCTAACACACGCAAGAACTTAAGCTAACACACGCAAGAACTTAAGCTAACACACGCAAGAACTTAAGCTAACACACGCAAGAACTTAAGCTAACACACGCAAGAACTTAAGCTAACACACGCAAGAACTTAAGCTAACACACGCAAGAACTTAAGCTAACACACGCAAGAACTTAAGCTAACACACGCAAGAACTTAAGCTAACACACGCAAGAACTTAAGCTAACACACGCAAGAACTTAAGCTAACACACGCAAGAACTTAAGCTAACACACGCAAGAACTTAAGCTAACACACGCAAGAACTTAAGCTAACACACGCAAGAACTTAAGCTAACACACGCAAGAACTTAAGCTAACACACGCAAGAACTTAAGCTAACACACGCAAGAACTTAAGCTAACACACGCAAGAACTTAAGCTAACACACGCAAGAACTTAAGCTAACACACGCAAGAACTTAAGCTAACACACGCAAGAACTTAAGCTAACACACGCAAGAACTTAAGCTAACACACGCAAGAACTTAAGCTAACACACGCAAGAACTTAAGCTAACACACGCAAGAACTTAAGCTAACACACGCAAGAACTTAAGCTAACACACGCAAGAACTTAAGCTAACACACCAGGAACTTAAGCTAACACACGCAAGAACTTAAGCTAACACACGCAAGAACTTAAGCTAACACACGCAAGAACTTAAGCTAACACACGCAAGAACTTAAGCTAACACACGCAAGAACTTAAGCTAACACACGCAAGAACTTAAGCTAACACACGCAAGAACTTAAGCTAACACACGCAAGAACTTAAGCTAACACACGCAAGAACTTAAGCTAACACACGCAAGAACTTAAGCTAACACACGCAAGAACTTAAGCTAACACACGCAAGAACTTAAGCTAACACACGCAAGAACTTAAGCTAACACACGCAAGAACTTAAGCTAACACACGCAAGAACTTAAGCTAACACACGCAAGAACTTAAGCTAACACACGCAAGAACTTAAGCTAACACACGCAAGAACTTAAGCTAACACACGCAAGAACTTAAGCTAACACACGCAAGAACTTAAGCTAACACACGCAAGAACTTAAGCTAACACACGCAAGAACTTAAGCTAACACACGCAAGAACTTAAGCTAACACACGCAAGAACTTAAGCTAACACACGCAAGAACTTAAGCTAACACACGCAAGAACTTTATTGAAATCGCCTTACCCTCCCCCAACGAGGAAACTAGAATAAATAAAATAAATAATAAATTAATTAATTTATATATAGACCTAAAGCCAAGCACTACCCCCTTAAAGGGAGGTTTTTAGTTGATTCCCTAGACTTCCATCAAGCTTAAAATTACTCCCCCTAGACCCCCTTTCAAGATAAATTTGTACATTTTTCGGTAGAAAAATTTCCCGGCCAATGGCCGGTTCCCCTTAAATTACAGGCTCGCTATCGCTCGGCAGGAAAAAATTGACACCTAAATGGCACGAATGGTCTTAAAATTGACAGAAATGGGGCGAGGGTTCTTAAAATCGCCAAACTAATGGGGCAAGCGTCTTTAAATCTCACAAGCAATGGGGCTAAACATGAGGGAGAAAGAGGTTCAGAAAAAATCCTCCAGGTGGAAATCTCCCCTTAAAGCAATATTCGTACTTGTGCATATTGCAGCTGCACTTGCACGGATTTCTGCGGGGAGTACAGTGGCGCTAATAAGTCATGTTTCAGCTGCCATTACGTTTGGCTCGCTCTGTGTTGCATTAATGTCTGTCGGATGTTGAATAGGGTGGGTAAGTGTAGGAAAAGGGTTGTAAATTGCACCCACAAATGATTGATCAAAAGATAATGGGTGCCGAGACATCACTTATTAGGGCGACTGTACCCGTGTCATAATTATGGACTTAAAATAACCTTTTCAGTACCGGCGCCGTCCTTTTAACTATATTGGGCTACTAATAGACGGCTGTATTCAGTTTAAACAAGGGTCTCCCAGCATTTAACAAGCTTCCAATTATCTCACTTAAGGGGAGATATCCACCTGGAGGATTGTTTTCTGGACCCCTTTCTCCCTCATGTTTAGCCCCATTGTTTTTGAGATTTTAAGACGTTCGCCCCATTAGTTTGGCGATTTTAAGAACCCTCGCCCCATTTCTGTCAATTTTTAAGACCATTCGTGACATTTAGGTGTCGATTTTTTCCTGGCGAGCGATAGCGAGCCTGCAATTTAAGATGAATCGGCCTTCGGCCGGAACATTTTTCTACCGAAAAATGTACAAATTTATCTTGAAAGGGGGTCAAGCGGGTGTAATTTCAAGCTTGATGGAAGTCTAGGAAACGCACTAAAAACCTGCCCTTAAAGGAGGTCTGAGAGGGCAAGTTATAGGCTAATATACTTGTAGATTGGTCGAAAATGGTCAACCCAATTAAAATGGTCAACCCAATTAAAATGGTCAACCCAATTAAAATGGTCAACCCAATTAAAAACCCTTCCGTAACGGTGACATTCTCTTAACTTGGCTCTGGTTTCTATTAGACGATTTGATGCAGTTTAAAAAGCCCCCCCCCCCAGCAATTACCAGACCTCCAACTATCTCACTTAACCCCTTCTGACTACCACAGATCCTTCTTAAGGGGAGGTCTCCACTTGATGGATTTTTATTTTCTTGGCCCCTTTCTCCCTCACGGTTAGCCCCATTGCTTTTGAGATTGTAAGACGTTTGCCCCGTTAGTTTGGTGATTTTAAGAATTTCCGCCCGATTCTGTCAATTTTAAGACCTTTTGTGCAATTTAGGTGTCGATTTTATCCTGGCGAGCGATAGCGAGCCTGTAACTTAAGAGTAACCGGCCTTTGGCCGGATTTTTTTTTCTACCGAAAAATTTACAAATTTATATTGAAAGGGTGTCAAGGGGGTGACATTTTAAGATTGCTGGTGGAGTAGGAAACAAACTAGAAACCTCCCCTTAAGCCGCACAGAAATCGTCTAAATAGAGCCAGATTACTATTAAAAAGACCTCGCCGGTACAGAAGGGGTTAATACCTAAACATAATATCCCCCAAGACCCCAGATACTGCAAGACCCCAGATACTGCAAGACCCCAGATACTGCAAGACCCCAGATACTGCAAGACCCCAGATACTGCAAGACCCCAGATACTGCAAGACCCCAGATACTGCAAGACCCCAGATACTGCGAGACCCCAGATACTGCGAGACCCCAGATACTGTGAGACCCCAGATACTGTGAGATCCCAGATACTGCAAGACCCCAGATACTGCAAGACCCCAGATACTGCAAGACCCCAGATACTGCAAGACCCCAGATACTGCAAGACCCCAGATACTGCAAGACCCCAGATACTGCAAGACCCCAGATACTGCAAGACCCCAGATACTGCAAGACACCAGATACTGCAAGACACCAGATACTGCAAGACACCAGATACTGCAAGACCCCAGATACTGCAAGACCCCAGATACTGCAAGACCCCAGATACTGCAAGACCCCAGATACTGCAAGACCCCAGATACTGCAAGACCCCAGATACTGCAAGACCCCAGATACTGCAAGACCCCAGATACTGCGAGACCCCAGATACTGCGAGACCCCAGATACTGCAAGACCCCAGATACTGCAAGACCCCAGATACTGCAAGACCCCAGATACTGCGGGTTAAGGGGGTAGTGCTTGGTTTTTGGTTTATATATTTATTTATTTATTTATTTTTGAGTTTCCTCGCTAGACCTCCATCAAGCTTGGAAAAACAGCCCCTAGACCCCCTTTCAAGATTAATGTGTCCCGGCCAAAGGCCGGTTCCTTCTAAAATTAGAGTCTCGCTATCGCTCGCCGGAAAAAAATCGACACCTAAACGGCACGAAAGGTTTTAATATTGACAACAAAATGAGGCGCGAAAGGTCTCAAAATCGCCAAACTAACGGAACGAACGTCTTGAAACCTCAAAACTAATATGCTAAACATGAGGGAGAAGGGGGTTCAGAAAAAGCGAGTAGTATCCCCACAATCCACAATCTGAGCACGCCGCTGCGGAGGTCATAGCCAAGGCAACTAAAATATTCACAATCATGATTATTGCATGCAGCTTAAGGGGTAGTACTCGCTTTTTCTGGACCCCCTTCTCCCTCATGTTTAGCATATTAGTTTTGAGGTTTTAAGACGTTCGTACCGTTAGGTTGGCGATTTTGAGACCTTTCGTCCCATTTCTTCGTCAATGTTAAGACCTTTCGTGCCCTTTAGGTGTCGATTTTATCCTGGCGAGCGATAGCGAGCCTCTAATCTAAGAAGGGACCGGCCTTCGGCCTGGACATTTTTCTATCAAAAAATGTACAAATTTATCTTGAAAGGGGGTCTAGGGGGTGTTTTCTAAGCTTCTTGAAGGTCTAGCGACGAAACTAAAAACAAAACAAATTGATAAATATATAGACCAAAAACCAAGCACTACCCCCTTAAGTTTGGTTTCATTACATTAACTCGGAGATTTTAAGACGTTTCACCTCATTGGTTTAGCGATTAGAATATGCTTCACTTCATTCAGGTGTCGATTTATGTCTGGTCGAGCGATAGCGAGTCCGCTTCGAGATACAATTGTATATTATTTGGTACAAAAATGTCGAGGCCGAAGGCCATTTCTTACTAAATTACAGGCTGGCTATCGCTTGCCCGGAAAACATCGACCCTAAAGACACGAAAGGTCTTAATATTGAACAAAATGGGGCAAAACGTCTTATGATCGCCACACTAAAGGGCGAACGTTATAAAATGTCTTAACTAGTGGGGCTAAACATGAGGGAGAAGGGAGTCCAGAAAAACAAACAAATACCTTCCCTGAAGTCTACAATCTGAGTACGCCGCTGCAGAATTCCGAGCCAATGCAACTAAAATATGCACCAGCATGATTATTGCATGAAGCTTAAGGGGGCTCACCTCGCTTTTTTTTTCTTATTCCCTCCCTCTCTCTTTGGCTTGTATCCATTCGGCCCCATTCAGCCTACTGTTTTAAGACGTTTACCCCTATGCAGGTGTCGAGCGGTAGCGAACCAGCATATATATATTTTTGTTTTGACAGCAAGCTAAATTTGTACATTTTTTGATAGACAAATTTCTCCGGCGAAGCCGGATTTCTTCATACAATGCTGGCTCGCTATAGCTCGCCAGGAAGATATCGACACCTGGATGGGTATAAACGTCTTAAAACAGTTGGCTGAATGGGGTCGAATGGATACAAGCCAGGGAAAGAGAGAAAAGGAGAGAAAGAGAAAAGTAGCCGGTGAACCCCCTTTTAAAACCATGATTATGCCACTTTGCATTACGCAGCAGCCCGTGGAAATATTAAATACTAGAATATAATAATTGTCTGACGTTCTCTGCCACGATGGAAGACACGAGGGTAATGACCGGTTATATTAAGGGGAGGTGGGTCGTTTCTCGGGACTCCCTTCTCCCTCATGTTTAGCCCCACTAGTTTTTGACATTGTGGTAAGACGATGGTTCCATTAGTTTGGGGGATTTTATGACCTTTCACCCCATTTCGTTGTCTATTTTAGGACCCTTCGTGCCATTTAGGTGTCGATTTTTTTCCTGACGAGCGATAGCGAGCCTGTAATTTTAGGAGGTGGCCGGGACATTTTTCTACCGAAAAATGTACAAATCTATCTTGAAGGGGGGGGGGGGGGTTCTAGGGGATATTTTTCCAAGCTTGATGGAGGTCTAGGGAGGAAACTAAAAAAAATATATGATATATTCTAATATTCCACTTTCCAATACGCAGCTCTTGGAAATAAAATACGAGGATATAATTGTCTGACGTTCTCTGCCACGATGACAGACTCGAGTAATGACCTGTTATATTAAGGGGACAGTGGCTCTTTGTTTAGTCTATTAATTCATTTATTCATATATTTGTTTAGTTTCCTCCCTAGACCTCCATCAAACTTAGAAAAAACACCCCCCTAGACACCCCCCCCCCCCCTGCAAGATAGATTTGTACATTTTCGGTAGTAAAATATCCCGTTCCTCCTAAAATTACAGGCTCGCTTTCGCTCGCCAGGAAAAATCGACACCTAAATGGCACGAAGGGTCCTAATATTGACTAAGAAATTGGGTGAAAGGTCATATAATCCCCAAACTACTGGAACCAACGTCTTAAAATCTCAAAACTAGTGGGGCTAAACATTAGGGAGAAGGGGGTCCAGAAAAACGGTCTGTCTCCCCTTAAGAGGGGCAGGGCTTTGATAAGTGAGTGATGTCCCTTCATTGACATATCATTTGCATTGATGAGACGTCTATGCATAATTAATGACTCGATTGCAAGACCAGCCTAATCAAAATTCTTGGATGATATTAATGGTATATTAACGGTATATTCGTTGTTATATAAAGGAGAGAGAGAGAGAGAGAGAGAGAGAGAGAGAGAGAGAGAGAGAGAGAGAGAACAAGTATTTTAACATGCAGGCGGAAAGGACCAAAGTTTCACAGAAGAAAGTCAAGTATATTGGAGAAAAATAAAAACAAAATAAATATATATATATATATATAATAATTTTGTTTACAAATGTGTCAAGGTACACAGAAATTATTACAAATATTACATAGATTATATAGTATGGCAAAGTCAAAGAAAACAAATATGTATATACTGGATATATATCGTTTTTAACCCGTGGAGCCCTGGCTAGTTTTGTAATGTTTGTTCACCAGAACCCGGCCGGTTTTCAAAAAATGGTTTTATTCCAGAACAATAGCGAATGGGTTAGGAATGAAGGAAAAACCACGAAAAACCGCTCAAAAAGCTTAAAGAATGGTCCTACAGAGCCCCCGAAAACGTATTTTACATGAGTAAAAAATTGAAGGCAATTACCCCAAAAAAACAGGTTATTGCGCGCTCACGCGCACGCACGTAGACTTTGAGAGTTTTCAACCATCGGCACGGTTGCTTGGGATACGTACACAGTTCCCATACAAATCTGAGCCCTCTTGAGTGGCTACACCTGAGGTTACGGTCGGCGCAATTAGGGTGACGCGCCAGACGCGTCTCTGGGGCTGTGCGTTACATACATCGCCGACGCGTCAGACGCGTTGCTGGGGCTGTACGGGTTAATGTACACTTTATATGAAAAATTCTATAAATATAATTATAATATAAAATATGTATTATGTTAGAGATAATAAATGTGTATGTTAAAAAATATATATGTTAAAAAATATATATGTTAAAAATATATATGTTAAAAAATATATATGTTAAAAAATATATATGTTAAAGATATAAAATGTATGCCACACATAAAAACAACTTGGGCTGTGATGCAGGGAAATAGCCGAGACACTTTAAAAAACACAGGCACGAAAACAAAAATTTATGTTTGTTTTTCGGGCTTAAACTATATGAATGCAAATTGTTGGAGACGAGCAGGAAAGTGGAGGAAAGTGGTGTGTTACAGTGGAAGGGGGAGTGGAGTCTTACAGTGGAAGACGAAAGTGGAGTAGACCTCTGAGTTTGGTGATGTGTGTATTATGTTATTGTTGCTGACATTAGGCACTTGTAGGTAGTTTAGTAAGGGGTTGCTAACAAACAAGGAGTAAATGTTATCCATATAAATACAAACAAGGAGTAAATGTTATCCATATCCGAACCATTCCAGCTGAGTGTCCAACCACCTACACCATCACGAGGGTTAAAAGAAGGAATTTGATACTTCTACCAGTATCCCTTCCCAACCCGACTCCCATAGGGGGGGGGGGAGAGAGAGACAGTTATTTAATCGAATTCCGGCTATATTTGTCATCAAATAAACATCTTATCATGCTCAGGGGAGCCGGAATTCGATTAAATAACTGTCTGCCCCCTATCAGAGTCAGGTTGGGAAGGAACACTGGTAGAATTATCATGTTCCTTCTTTTAACCCTCGTAATGATGTAGGTTCTTGGACACTTTGCCTGGTTCAATTTCTAGGCCTGTCAGCTATTTTTGTCATCAAATATATATATATATATATATATATATATATATATTTTTTTTTTTTTTTTTTTTTCTTTAATACATACGAGGTTGAAAGAAATGGCAATTTCTGCGTTGGAAATTTTATTATTTAAAGTTTCCAGGTCTCTGATGAGTTTTCGCTGGGTGGCAGGAAGTAGATGAAGGAGATGAGCAAAATTCATGGTGGTACAGGGTTACATAAATGTACATGATGATACAGGATATACGACGCGTTTCACTGGACAACCAGCATTATCAAGTAAGGAAGGAATGATATAAAAGGTAAACAGGAAGGGTATATATAGAGGGTGGAGGATCAGAAGAGGCGGAAAACAGGGGGCAAAAGTCTGCTATTGGTGGAAGCGTAAACTAGGAGAGAGAAGGGGTTAACCGCTTCACGCATGCGCACTGGATGCGGGATGGTGGTCAGTAGGTGGGGTCGAAGCTGATTGGCTGCGTGTCGAGGGGCGTGGCCTAAGTTGTGTGGCGCCTGCAGAAGACGAAGCTGAAGGAGGTAGCGCGGGGGGCTGCGTCAAGGGCACCGGGGGGCGAGGAGGGGTGTTAGGTCCTGTAGGGTAGTGCCTTTTGGCAGAAGGAAGGATCTGAAGGTCCAGAGTTTCTTTCAACCTCGTATGTATATATATATATATATATATATATATATATATATATATATATATACACACATATATAAAGTATATGATAACCACAGAGACAGCGAACAATATCTTTATTTTAATTTTGGACCAAAGATTTTAACATACAACATTATGTTATCTTCGGTGGTCTCAAATTAATATTAATTGAGATAATGACAATATCAATACGAATCTATATGTACTGTACATATTATTGTCATAGTATCGATAGTTATTAGAAAGTATAAAAGTTACACATTCGGAAGCACACACGTTCTCTGCTGTGTATGTGTTCTAAGTTCAATACACCGACGGTCACTCTTTATGTGTAAATACCATTTGTGTTACAGTTAAAGTGTTCATTTTTTAACAAATACTTATAATAGGACTTCAGAGGCTATCAACCCTATTGGATTATTAAGCCATCACACTGTAAGTCAAGAAAAACGTCATAACTAGAGCGTCTCTTGTGTGAACTCTAGTCCCTTTTAACAGTGTACTCCACGGTATTATAAGAATGGGGTTTACTGAACAGTTAGAAGTTAAAATGCAATAAATACATTGTTATCAAGTTTATCTTTGGTTTCAGGCTCGTATTGGACCAGAGGACTCCTAGAATATGTCTGCCACTTCTAAAGGTAAGTCAATATTAAATCGAAAATTTATGTTAAAGGAGTCCACCTCGCTTTTCTTTTTTTCTTTTTTTTTATATCTCTCCCTCTCTCTTTGGCTTGTATCAATTCGGCCCCATTCAGCCTACTGTTTTAAGACGTTTAACCTCATCCAGGTGTCAATATTTTCCTGGTGAGCGGTAGCGAGCCAGCATATACAGTATACAGTATATATATATATATATATTTTTTACAGCAAGCTAAATTTGTAAATTTTTCGATAGAAAAATGTCTCTGGTGAAGCCGGATTTCTCCATACAATGCTGGCTCGCTATCGCTTGCCAGGAAGAAATCGACACCTGGATGGGGATAAACGTGTTAAAACCGTTGGCTGAATGGGGCCGAATGGATACAAGCCAGAAAAGGAGAAAAAGATAAAAAAAAAAAGGCAGGTAACCCCCCGTAACTTTACGCATTACAATATATCGTTGTTATGTATCGAGCAATTGTATGATATGTTGTTGCTAATGTTTAATGTAAGTCGTCGATATACTTTGTGTGTGTGTGTGTGTGTGTGTGTGTGTGTATCGTTGTTATGTATCGAACAATTGTATGATATGTTGTTGCTAATGTATAATGTAAGTCGTCGATATACTCGTGTGTGTGTGTTACTCAGTTACTCAGTTACTCAGTTACTTGTTCGTCAAGGGGAATCCACGCAATGCGAGCTAAGCTCATTATTATCGCGCCTCCTTAACTGGGAATGTATTGCGTGAAATGCATGTTAAGTGTTTTATGTACTGTTGGAATGGCTGTGGATGTGTGTGTAGTCTGTATTTTAGCCAATTGGCGACATCGGAAACGAAGGCTTAGGGTGGATCTGTATGGTACCATTCTCACTATAGACGGTACCGTCTCGCCCGAAGGCTTAGGTAGCCATCAGCTTAGGTGAACCATATGATACCCATCTCGCCTTGTACCATTTTTGCCAACCCCAGATGGGACGTCACAACGTCGTCCACTTATTCCAGGTACCTATTTACAGCTAGGTGAACTGAGGCTAACACATGAAAGGAGACAAGCCCAATTTGTCTCCGCCCGGCCGGGGATTGAACCCCCGACCCCTCGTGTGTGAGACGAGAGCTCTACCTACTAGGCTACGGGCTGTGTGTGTGGGGGGGGGGGGGGGGATTGTTTGTATATGTGCGTCTGTGAGTGTTGGATAAGTGTGTGTCTGCGTGTGTGTGTGTATGAGTATTAAAGGGTTGTGAGGGTATGTATAAATATGCGTATGTATGATTGTGAGTGTTATGGGGCTTGTTCATGTATATATATCTGTATGTGCATTCATGTATATATATCTGTATGTGCGTTCCCCCTATCCGCTTAAGGGGTAGTGCTTGTTGTTTAGTCTATACACTAATCTATCAATTTATCTATAACAAATCTACACATTTATCTTGATAGGGGGTCAAAGGGGTCTAATATTAAGCTTGATGGAGGTCTAGGGAAGAAACTAAAAACCTCCCCTTAAGTTTGTCCCCCTGTTCTAGTTGACCTCTATGGTAAGAGTGGGTTTATAATAGATTCAGTGTTGGCGGTAGAATTTGCCGGCCAAAAATTAGGATTAGCATACTTAATTGCGGCGAGAATGAGCGACCAGGGTGTTCGTTATCTTTGTTGATTGTTGATTTGCTTTTTTATTAATTTGTGGTAGGAGGGTGTATTTGTTGATCGATTTTGTTTAGATTTATATATTTAGTTATATATATATATATATATATATATATATATATATATATATATATATATATATATATATATATATAATATTATATATATATATGCAGTATATACAGTATATATATATTGTTTTTTTGTTAAAGTTTATTTAGTTATATATATATATACCGGTATATAATTAAACAAAATTGAAAAAATCTCTCCAAGTTCCCCCTGCTAGATATATTTATAAATTTTTGGGTAGAAAACTGTCCCAGCCGAAGGCCGATCCCTCCTTAATTACAGGCTCGCTATCGCTCGCAAGGAAAATATCGAGGCCTAAATTACACGAAAAGTCTTAATACTGACTCGAAGGGGTAAATACGATCTCAATAAACCCTCTGAATAAAACAGGTCTTTCATAATGTTAGCCAGAATGATGGGTAGAAAGACGTCATCGTGTTGAAGGGGTTATTAAGCCTTTGATTCTTGGAGGTACTGTACTTCCTAGGCCGAATAAATCAAGGTTGTTCCTATTCTAGCTAATGCCAGACGATTTTAAGGGGACTTTTTTTAGTTTGTTCCCTAGACCCTACATCAAGCTTAAAATTACACCCCCAAGATCCCCTTTCAAGATAAATTTGTATTTCTTCTTAAATTAAAGGCTCGGTATCGCTCGCCAAGAAAAAATCGACACCTACATGGTACGAAAGGTCTTAAAATTGACAGAAATGGGCTAAAGTTCTTAAAATCGCCAAACTAATGGGGCGAACGTCTAAAAATACCATAAATACTGGGGCTTACCATAAAGGAAAACGGGATAAAGAAAAAAACAAATCACTCTTAGTCTGAGTATTTTAAACACCATATGAGGAGGATCACTTCATTGACAACGTTTCCTTCAGAGTTGTCAATAACGTGCTCCTTCCTCCTCATATGGTGTTTATTGACAACGTTTCCTTCAGAGTTGTCAATAACGTGCTCCTTCCTCCTCATATGGTGTTTATTGACAACGTTTCCTTCAGAGTTGTCAATAACGTGCTCCTCCTCATTTGGTGTTTTTAATATACCCAATGATCTTATATACCTTTTTCATACCTTTTATAATACCCTGGATTTTTACAGGTAGTATACATGTTGAATATATATATATATATATTTTATATATCATTAAATTATGTTGTAAATGTGTGTGTGTGTGTGTGTGTGTGTGTGTGTGTGTGTGTGTGTGTGTGTGTGTGTGTGTGTATCAATGACTATTCCTAAAGTATTCTGAGCTAATCATTATATATCAATGAAACAATATATGAAGCGTGTTTACTCGTATTTCTAAACGATTATTTACATAAAAAATACGCCAGCTAAATGAAGGTATACATTTTTGTTTTATTTATTTATTTATTTTTGCTTACCCTCGAATGTGAATTAAATAATTTAGGAGTGTCGATGTCAATTTTGCATATCAGTTTGCATATGAGATTTCTGAAATACACGTGCGATCTCTCTCTCACAACATAACACAACACACACAACACACACACACACACACACACACACACACACACACACACACACACACACACACACACACACACACACACGAGTACCGAGCTTAGAAAAAGTTTTGATTTATGACATCAGGGGAAAAAAGTATAGATTTATGAAGCAATGGCGTACAAAATATATAATGCAATTTTACGAATATACGTTTTTAAATACTCTCTCACGTCGACGATAGAGTTGAAAAAAGTAAATTAAATAAATGCTATTGACTCTCGGTACCGGTGACATCCTTTGCATCTCTCGGTACCGGTGACATCCTTTGACTCTCGGTACCGGTGACATCCTTTGACTCTCGGTACCGGTGACATCCTTTGACTCTCGGTACCGGTGACATCCTTTGACTCTCGGTACCGGTGACATCCTTTGACTCTCGGTACCGGTGACATCCTTTGACTCTCGGTACCGGTGACATCCTTTGACTCTCGGTACCGGTGACATCCTTTGACTCTCGGTACCAGTGACATCCTTTGACTCTCGGTACCAGTGACATCCTTTGCATCGTATTCTGGCAGCTATTAGACGATTTTATGAAGCTTAGGAAGGCTCTGTGGCAGCTAAAACGAGTAATTCAGATAGCCTAGGGGACACACTATAATACATTGCTCGAAAATGGCAAAAGCAAGAATAATCCACAATATTAATTAAACAAAGTATCCTAATAACCCCCAAGACGTCGGACCAGATAGTGTTACAGGATGAATTATTATGGACACCTTAACACGCCCTCTTCATGCCCTTTTTAACCCTTTGAAGACTGTGACGCATGTTGACAGTTTATGCTGGCTATCATTAGACGATTTTATACAGCTTAGGAAAGTTCTGTGGGACTTATAAGGGTTAAGGGGAGGTATTTAGTTTGTTCCCTACTTTTTCATCAAGCTTAAAATGACACCCCCTAGACCCCCTTTCAAGATAAATTTTAAATTTTTCGGTAGAAAAACGTCCCGGCCGAAGGCCGGTTGCTCTTAAATTACAGGCTCGCTATCGCTTGCCAGGAAAAAATCGACACCTTAACGGCACGAAAGGTCTTAAAATTGACAGAAATGGGGCAAAATGTCTTAAAATATCCAAACTACTAGAGCGAAGGTCTTAAAATCTCAAAAGCAATGGGGCTAAACATGAAGGAGAAAGGGGTCTAGAAAAAAATCCCTCAAGTGGAAATCTCCCCTTAATACTACTTCAATTAACCCTCTGACTCCCATACACCCTTCCTAAACTGATAAAATGGTCTAGTAATAGCCAGAAACAGAAAATAATGAATAATAATACATAATATAATAATAATAATAATAATAATAATAATAATAACAATAATAATAATAATAATAATAACAATAATAATAATAATAATAATAATAACAATAATAATAATAATAACAATAATAATAATAATAATAATAACAATAATAATAATAATAACAATAATAATAATAACAATAATAATAATAATAACAATAATAATAATAATAATAACAATAATAATAATAATAATAATAACAATAATAATAATAATAATAATAATAATAAAGGGGTTAAGGGGAGATCTCCACTTGAGGGATTTTTTTCTTGACCCCCTTTCTCCCTCATGTTTAGCCCCATTGCTTTTGATATTATAAAACGTTTGCCCCATTAGTTTAGCGATTTTAAGAACTTTCACCCCATATTAAGACCTTTCGTGCCATTTAGGTGTCGATTTTATCCTGGCGAGCGATAGCGAGCCTGTAATTTAAGAGGAACCGGCCTTCGGCCGGGACATTTTTCTACCGAAAAATGTACAAATTTATCTTGAAAGGTACTCAAGGGGGTGTAATTTTAAGGTTGATGGAGGCCTAGGGAACAAACTAAATACCTCCTCTTAACCGATGTATTTGTACAATGTAATGTCCATCAATATGTATAATGTTTTCCAACTATATAACAATATAATGTGTCCCACTATTAACAGTCCAACTCACTAAAAGCTTTTCAAACATACTTTTTCACAACACTGAATGCGTAAGCTGTCAATATGATTCCCATATGTTCTGGTATATATTACATTGGATTGCTAAATTATTCAACAAGTATGTGCGATTGGTATTATTTAACAAGTATGTGCGATTGGTATTATTTAACAAGTATGTGCGATTGGTATTATTCAACAAGTATGTGCGATTGGTATTATTCAACAAGTATGTGCAATTGGTATTATTTAACAAGTATGTGCGATTGGTATTATTCAACAAGTATGTGCGATTGGTATTATTTAACAAGTATGTGCGATTGGTATTATTTAACAAGTATGTGCGATTGGTATTATTTAACAAGTATGTGCGATTGGTATTATTTAACAAGTATGTGCGATTGGTATTATTTAACAAGTATGTGCGATTGGTATTATTCAACAAGTATGTGCGATTGGTATTATTTAACAAGTATGTGCGATTGGTATTATTTAACAAGTATGTGCGATTGGTATTATTTAACAAGTATGTGCGATTGGTATTATTTAACAAGTATGTGCGATTGGTATTATTTAACAAGTATGTGCGATTGGTATTATTTAACAAGTATGTGCGATTGGTATTATTCAACAAGTATGTGCAATTGGTATTATTCAACAAGTATGTGCAATTGGTATTATTCAACAAGTATGTGCGATTGGTATTAATTTCTAACCCCACCAAAACAAATCATTTATTCATTTATATATATATACGGTATATATATATCCATAAACTCACTTAAACATTTATTAATACACACACGCACTCAAACACACCTGCGCGCGCGCACACACACACACACACACACACACACACATACTTGTCTAAGTAAAACGATACTTGTCTAAGTAAAACTATACTTGTCTAAGTAAAATGGATTGATTGTAAAGTAACTAAGACAGGACAACACGAGCGCTGCTCAATTCCTGTAAACTACAAATAGGTAAATACAAATAGGTAAATACACACACTGCATTTCGTCTATGAATTTGGTCCCTATGAGCTAGAAAACACTTATTCGAGTTTAATAGGTTATTCAGTAATTAGCCTATTAGTATTTATATTTATTTATTGGTTTGCGGTTTTTTTTTTTTTTTTGCGAACGTTAATATTCGGACACAGAACCATGAACCAATCAGCTTGTGCTACTACAGTCATCTAGCTAGCTATTTGGGAAGAGGGTGGCCGTTTTGGATCTCCCTTGTTTTTCTCCATTGGCTTGGAGGAAGGAAAGATATATTCTGAAGTTAAAGTTGTGTACCAAAATATAACAAAAACATCCTATGATAAACAAAATATTATGGAACATGTATCTCAGAAGGTATAAACATTAATTAAGTCCAGATAATTCAACAAAACATGTTTACGTGAAAAAGTAATTGCATGTTTACCAAAAATTTAATTATTTAAATGACCTAGATGTGTGTGAATTTGTATTTTGTTTATGTGTGTTCACTGTTTTCTGTTGTGTTTTGTGTTGTCCCTATTCTGGCTCTGTCTTGAGTCGCCCCCCCCCCCCCCCCCCCCCAAAAAAAACCCCCGGAAAAGTGGGGATTGGGCCTGAGTATATAGATAGATAGATAGATAGACAGACAAAAGGCTTACCCTATCAGTATGATGATGCGTTTAATCATCAAATTCTGGCTAGCATTAGACGGTTTTATGCAGCTTAGGAAGACCCCCTAGAATTCTAGGAGTCAAGCCAACTCAAATGACCAATTGCCAGTGTCATGCTTTAAGGAAGTTGGAGCTGTAGATAGGAATCTTAGCAGAATTATCAGCTAAAATAATATGGTTGTACATTTATAAATACATAAAACCAATTTCAACATACTTTCGTTTTTTTGGTAGATTTATTTACTCTGTTTGGAGTAAGGGGTCGGGCGCAAGTTGGACTAGATAATAGTCCATCAGGCGCCTGGCCCGGGGAGACGATTAATATGAAGGGTGTGCCTGGAAGTGTGGTGGGAGGGCTTGTGGCTTTAGCTCCGCTGCATGTCTGCCTGCCGAGATCGGAACCTCTCCGGGTGGTCAGGGGCCGGGGGAGTGCTGGAGCGACCTTGGTAACCCTGGTCTCTGGGTCTTCTCCTGGGTGACCTGGATGTGTGAGAGTTTGTGTTTTTTATCTGTGTTTATTTTTTGTTTTATGTTGTTTTTGTGTTTTCCCTGTTCTTGCTCTGTCTTGAGTCGGCTACCCCCAAAATGGGGATTGGGCCTGAGCATATAGATAGATAGATAGATAGATAGAACATACTTTCTTATTATTATTGCATCTCTGTCAAATTGTATAACTCCACCTTCCTTATAGCCTGAAACTGACAAGTGAATCATTTATGTCGCGGAATCCCACAGATCCTTCCTATGCTGAACAAAAGCCTCTAATGATAGTCAAAATAAACTGCCAAAACCCATCATAATCCTCGAGGAGTTAACCCTTTCAGCATGATGACCCCTTCTGTACCGGTGCCGTCCTCTTAACTTTATTCCGGCTACTATTAGACGATTGTCCTCACTTTCCAAAGGGACACCAGGAATGAACAGGCTTGGAATTATCTCACTTAACCCTTTTTACTACTAATGGGGGGCGAACGTCTTAAAATATCATAACTAATAGGGGCTAATCATGAGGGAAAAGGGGTGCAGAAAATGGAGATAGCCTACCTTGAAGAAAACATTGGCTGTACATTGGTTTTTATTCTTGTATACAATTTGACTTTCATTAGCCGAATACATTTAACTTATTATTAGTTCTTTAAACTAGAGGTGGTTTGTTTCTAAGGTACAATCAACATTGAAAGATAATATCAACATTCAATCAACGTACCATAAGAAATGTTAACACTTGTCAGATAAGTCATAAGAGAGAGAGAGAGAGAGAGAGAGAGAGAGAGAGAGAGAGAGAGAGAGAGAGTAGGAGGAAGGAGGGAACTAGATTTAGGAAGACTAATGTATGAAGGGGATAAGGTGTGAGAGAGAGAGAGAGAGAGAGAGAGAGAGAGAGAGAGAGAGAGAGAGAGAGTAGGAGGAAGGAGGGAACTAGATTTTAAGAATGTATTTCTCTATGACTCTTGGAGGCAGTCTTCAATATGTTATTACATATTACACATTATTACACATTAAACTGTTATCGATGCATAAACAAGAAGTGAACAGGATGGAAAGACAATTACCATACCTACACGTTAACTTAATTACTTATATGGCACAAACGTTAATTAGATCATTTATATAACGATGGATAAAAAACACCATCTGAGGAGGAACACTTTATTGACATCGTTTCGCAGATAGCTTCTTCAGGTCACTAACAAATATATAATGATGTTTGTCCTTTGTACTATGGGGCTGATAGTGTTGGCTATAGTGATTAAGTAACAACCCGTTCTTTAACATTAATATCAAATACAAACCCCAATGTACTTGAATAAACTAATGAAAGCATATGGCCCTCCCAGGATTCGAAGTCGGGACACCACACCCAGAACATAAGCACCTAACCTATTACACCACCAACACAGTTGGGACAGTTTTTATCAATAGTGTACTTATGTTCTACCGTGACGACTCTTCTCGGTCTGTGTTCTATCTTTAAGTTGTTCAGTTCCATGAAACTCCATTCACCATCTTGATACAGCCACTTACAGTAATGGTGCTTGCGATACCTCAAGCCCCTTTCACACGTCCACGACTTTCACTACGATTCGGCCAATCCAAAAAATCGTTGTGATCCTTAGTAAAAATAGCCACGCATTCAGCGTTCCGAGGCATTTATTCGATTAGCTACAAAAATGGACGAATAAATAAGAATGAAATACGAATTCATTACGATTTACGCTGCATTCGCTTCGAGTATTTCAAAATTTGAGTTTCGTTGAAAATAAGTGACTTGAAAAGCAGAAATACCGATTCAGAATATTTTCTATTCCAAAATTAATATATTTAGTTTTGTATATACCGTTAACCGTTAACTGTTAAATGAGTAATTCCTCGAAAGAATTAAGACTATCTCTCTCTCTCTCTCTCTCTCTCTCTCTCTCTCTCTCTCTCTCTCTCTCTCTCTCTTTCTCTCTCTCTCTCTCTCTCTCTCTCTCTCTCTCTCTCTCTCTCTCTCTCTCTCTCTCTCTCTCTCTCTCTCTCTCTCTCTCTCTCTCTCTCTCTCTCTCTCTCTCTCTCTCTCTCTCCCTCCCAAGGGTCCCTTTCCAATATTCCCTTACCCACTCTAAACCACTGTTTGGACACTTGATCCTCAGTGTTTTGGAGGACAAGCAGCCTAGAAGGGTCACTAGATCTGTTGTTGCTTGATTTCCTTTGTACTCCTTTGTAGAGTAACATGGGCTTATTGTTGTCTAGGGAATACGTCCTTAGGAGTATGAAAACTTACTAAATCACCGCATATATATATATATATTATATATATATATATATATATTATATATATATATATATATATATATATATATATATATATATATATATATATTAGGGGAGGTGTGGTGGAGTGGTCTTGCCACTGGCCTGGTAATTCAAAGGTCCCGGGTTCAAATCCCGATGTATCAATGGGAAGATATTATTGGGATGGAATTTGTGCTGTACCTAGTATCAGTGCATTACCACAAGCCCACCGAAGTCAATAAAATACCCTCATTGTTCCCTGATTAAATAGCACTGTATGAATATTCCCATATTCAAAATATGCTATAGGGGTGCAATGCCTGGTGAGTTATCTGCTCAACAGGTGGCGTTGTGTGTGTGGAAGTGTGAGAGTCCGAGTGTAGGGGGTGAGACAGTGAAGCACGGGAACGAGGTGGCTTCAGAGATGGGGTCGTTTCGGGCCATGAGTGAGCACCGTGCCTCATGTGAAGGCAAGATGGCAGGTGCTCGTTGTACTCTACGTGCTTCACATGTCTCACTCCCTAGACTGGAACAAGACCTCACGGGCTTCACTGTTCATTGTAAAGCGGTGAATGTTAAGGCTCTCAGCCTATGCCCGAGAGGAAGAAAGTTGGAATATAGAAAAAAAATATATATATATATATATATATATATTATATATATATATATATATATTATATATATATATATATATATATATATATATATATATATATAGAGAGAGAGAGAGAGAGAGAGAGAGAGAGTGAGAGTGTTAGAGTTAGATAGATCAATGTATAGTTAGATGAATAAATATCCCGGTATATAACGTAATGCAGGATTCTGTATGTGTCAGTCTAATTAAAAACAATTATATTCATCTGTTTTGCTATCTAGATTGATCAGTTAATCTGTATGTATAAATGTACAATGATGTCATTTTTTCGGGTTACTATCTATCTGTTCATCAATTGGTCATATATTATCTGTATCTATTCATCTGTAATAACTATATCTACTAACCTTCTTTCCCATATATCTATCTATTTATCTAACTATACAGTATATATCTATTCATACATTATTTATCTACTGTATAATTATGTCTATCTATTTATATATTTGTCTATCTACGGTTCTTATCTACTTAGTTATCTATCACCTATCTACTGTATCTATTTATCTATATATCTATCTATTTAACTATCTATTTATATATCTATCTATCTATTTATTTATTTATCTATCTACCAATCTACCTATCTATTTATCTATCTATCTATCTATCTATCTATCTATCTATATATCTATCTATCTATCTACCTACCATCAAGACATACAAGAAGATGATTTGAATGGAGTTAATAAAGGTCGGAGTTGTGATACACAGGAAGTAATTGGAACTGAATAGGAATTAATTTTTGTGAATAGAAAGTGGGATTGAGTCGCCCACTAATTGACTGACTCTTTGGAGGATGTGTGAAGACTATTACAAGGAGCAGATAGTGTCTCACAGGTCTTGCGGTCCAGTCCACATGATTACTTTGGATGAAAGATGAATACAAAGGAGTACAAAGGAAATCAAGCAACAACAGGTCTAGTGACCCTTCTTGGCTGCTTGTCCTCCAAAACACTGAGGATCAAGTGTCCAAACATATATACAGTTATCCACACGAATTTTTATATTGCAGATACCAGCTTGTCAAGGCTTTTTCTCTAGGCTATAGTTTACAGAGTGTTCTAAGACATCCATTCTATAGGTATATTTTTAATATATATGATGACAAACTACTTTTTGTACATCCATCTATATGCACTAGTTGGTGTATGTGTATGTGTGTGTGAGAGAGAGAGAGAGAGAGAGATAGAGAGAGAGAGAGAGAGAGAGAGAGAAAGAATGAGAGACAGAGAGATGGGGGGGGGGGGGCGGGAGGGGGAATGTGAGTGTGTGTGTGAGAGAGAGAGAGATGGGGGGGGGGAGAGGGACGGGGAATGTGAGTGTGAGAGAGAGAGAGAGCGCGCGAGGTGAGAGAGAAGAATAGAATGAGTGGGAGGAAGGCAGGGGAAAGTAGGTTAAGTAAGACTAATGTACGAAGGGGACAAGGAGAGAGAGAGAGAGAGAGAGAGAGAGTAGGAGTGAAAAGGAGTGAGAGATAGGGGGGGGGGGGGAGAAGAATGGGATAGGGAATGTGTGTGTGGGGGGGGGGGGGGTGTAAATCCTCTTTGGACTGCGATCCTCAGAACTGCTGACATAGCATGACATGAAGATAGGAAAAGTGTGACAAGCAATAATTTAGATCACATTACTGCCTCGGAGCAAGGAAAGGGATAGAGGAAGTAGTAAGGGGGTGAGGAACGGAGCTGGAGGAGGAGATGAAAGAGTCGATTGCTATACCCTGTGAGAGGCCATGGAACGCCTATCTTCTGATCTATCAATTATTTCTGATTGAGGCAGAACAAATCTTGTTACTTTCAACGCCTCTGACCCAATTCCTCCCTCTATCTCTCCATCCCAAGACTATCAATTCCTCCCTCTATCTCTCCATCCCAAGACTTATCAATTATTTTTCAACAATACACAAATCAACCCTCTATCTTGTCTCAATATTTTAGGTGTATTTTTGTTTTCATCTGACCATTCTTGGAAAGATCACATTACCACTCTTGCTAAAAACAGCTTCCCAAAGTTACTGTAGGTGAGCTCAACCGACTCTGTGGGTTCTGCACCCCTGCACAGCTTCTTGCTCTGTATCGGGGCACAGTGCGCCCCTGTATTGAGTATTGTTCGCATGTGTGGGGAGGCTCTACTCATACCGCACTTCTCGAACGAGTAACATCAATAGCATTTCGCCTCATCAACTCACTTCCTCTTACTAGTTCCCTACAATCTCTTTCTACACGCCGCAATGTTGCATCTCTTTCACTCTTCTATCGTTACTACAACAATCAGTGTTCTTCAGAGCGAGTGCGAGGCACCTGCCTTGCAACACAGTCCCATTCCTATTTTCTCCAGCTCTCCAACCCAAGAATTGGCAAAACAAAACAAATCTTCTACTCAACAAGTGAACTCTGGAACTCTCTCCCTCAATCAATCTTTCCTTCATCCTATGGCATAAACTGCTTTAAACTTTTGTGTCCAGGCATTTTTACCCCAACGTCCTTTGAATTTGGCTCTCTGTCACTCTTTTGGCTCTGAGGAAGACACTCGTTACATGCAACCTGCCTTTTGTCTCCTTTATGCACATAAAACAAAATATAGGTAGACCAAAAATCTTGAACCTTAACTTCTGTAACTCTAAAAGGACTCGAACAAAATAACTGTTAATTTCTACACCCAATCCCTGGCTCACTCTTCCCAAATAGTAGAAATCCTAGCTTGATTACTCTAGTCGTTTGTGAGTTATAGAGGTTAATGTTCAAGAGTTTTGGCCTACTTATTTGGAGCAGGGTATAGCACTTAATACCACGACCCACATGTATGGCAATAGTTCCAGCTGATTGACTTGCGTGACTGTGATTATTAAAACCTTCCTTAATTTAACCCCTTCTGTACCGGCGACGTCTTCTTAATTTCATGGTTGCTATATTTAGACGTGTGTGTAGTTTAAGACGGATCAGTGGTAGTAAAATGGGTTAGTTGCTGGAGGCCCTGACTTAATAATACCTTGCTTTATGCAACAGTGACAGTACTTCATTGTTCTCGTTGTTCATCAAAGGTTTAATTTAGAAAAAAACAAATGTACTATCCTTCGCTTCTTACTTATATAACTTCCTCTGTTTCTACAATATAATAACTGTACATTTCATTTAACACTTACTTCACTTTTCATCTGAATATTACTCTGACAATCAAGTTAGCTAAATACTCAATTTACCTATAGTCCATTCATTATAGATAGGCCAGAATACGTGACCCCTAACCTCTGTAACTCAAAAAAGGGCTGGAGCTAATGGACTGTACTTTTTAACATCTATTCCCTGGCTGACCTTTCCTGAATGGTAGAAATAGTAGCTCGATTACTCTAGTCGTTTATGAGGTATAGAGGTAATTAGTGGTCAAAATGTGTGGCCTACCTGAAAGAAATTGAGTTTTATGTACGCTAAATTATAGTAATTATAATTGACTGTACATAACATTAATTTCCATTATCATAATATATAAAGTATGATCATAATTATCATGATCGTAGTTGGTCAAGTCCATTACCTGTATGACTTCTGGTAATACATGGTGTGTAGTAGCCTTGACAGCTCTGATAGATGGCTATGGCACACGCTCTCTCTCTCTCTCTCTCAACACACACACACACACACACACACGCCATAACATACCACACACACACACACACACACACACGCACACACCACATGCTGTAGACCCCCACACACATCCACCATACCATAACACACACAAACACCACATACAACCCCCCTCCCCCCCCCCCCACACATCATTCAACCGCCCCCCTCTTCACCCCCCCCCCCCATCCCCCCAACACACACACAGATACTCCCCCATTAACATTTCAGACCCATTCATCATTCAGGTTACGATAGAGTGAAGCTTATCCATTATTCCACAGAGAGTTCAGTATACCTGGCGCCAATTAACCTGCGTGTTCAGGTAACCTCTTTGTTTGTAATGTAACAAGCGCTTATGTAGTCATCCGGTCGAGCTTTTGTCATTTATGCATGTATTGTTTTAATGGTAGTATATTTGTCTATTGTATTTATGATGGTATGTGTTCTATTGGTTTAGTTTATATATTTTGATGTGATTTTAATTGTGGTATATGAATGTTATTTGTATTGTTCTTGTGTGTGTGTGTGTGTGAGAGAGAGAGAGAGAGAGAGAGTGGGTGTGTGTCTGTGTGTGTGTGTGAGAGAGAGAGAGAGAGAGAGAGAGAGAGAGAGAGAGAGAGAGAGAGAGAGCCTTATATAGCGTATTATAGGGTTAATGTGCTCCAAGGTGCTTCAATGATCATAACCATATTATATTATACTGTTGTATGAGAGAGAGTGAGTGAGTGAGTGAGTGAGTGAGTGAGAGAGAGATAGAGAGTGTGTGTATGTGTGTGAGAAAGAAATAGATAGAGATTTCAGTCAGCATAGGTATATAATGTGTGTGCCTGTACAAAGGAAAACAAGCAACAACAGATCTTTTGATCCTTATTCGTTTGTGTATGCAGATAATGCGAAGTTTATAGTGGGCTTCCTAGACCTCCTAAAAGCATGAAAATCACCCCACGACTCCCCTTCGTGATACGTTTGTACATTTTTCCTTAAACAAAAAATACAGCCAATGGCTTTTTCTTCCTATATTTCAGGCTCGTTATCGCTCATCAGGAAAAAAATTACACCTTAATGGCACGAAAGGTCTAAATATTGACATAAAATGGGGTAAAAGGTCTTAAAATCTCCAAACTAAAGGAGCACACGTCTGAACGTCTTTGACATGTGCAAATGAAAAGGCTTTCCAATTATTTTACAATCATTTGTACTCTTCTGTAATTTAAGTCGTCAATTTTGAAGTATTTGTTGGCATCGATATTGTCGAGACTTATATTTGTTTTATACTTTTATTAGGTCCACTTTTAACCTTTGAATATTTTAGATGTTCTTCATATGATCTTTATCTTAGTCTATGAATAATTTATGATACTTTCCACTGTATTCCCTCGAGTTTTGCTTTACCCTTTTAAAAATACAGGCACCAAAATTCTAAGCATTATTCAACGTGAGGGCAAACCAATGAATTACATAAGGTGGAATTAGCGTTTTCGTATTTGTATTTGTATTTATAATGATCTTCCAAAGAAACCAATAATTATGTTTGCTTTCTTAACTACTCCGGTTCATCGTTGGCTGGGTATAAATTTAAAGTGCTTGATAATGTTTCTCCTAAGTCGGTGTGTGTGTGTTTGTGTGTGTGTGTGTGTGTGTGTGTGTGTGTGTGTGTGTGTGTGTGTGTGTGTGTGTGTATGTGTGTGAGAGACTAACCATACAGTGACCAATACATCACCCAGCGCTAGTAATCATACACATTACCCAACAGAGAGAGAGAGAGAGTTACATAGAGTTACATAAATACACAGACATTGCGGTCCCAACTAGGTAGTTTGGACTTAATGCTAAAATAGAATTACAGTAAAGGACGAAGTTAAGAAATATTATATACTACTGATGCTTAAACTAGTAACTTAGTGGCACTAGTAATCATACACGTTACCCAAGAGAGAGAGAGAGAGAGAGAGAGAGAGAGAGAGAGAGACCCCAAACAATACATCACCCAGCACTGGTAATCATACACGGTACCCAACACAACAGATCTATTCCTTCGTGTAATAATCCTGTATTACGCTGTGTTCATTACTTTGACCCTACGCATACAAGTTTGGAGAGATTACTAGATATTACTACCGGTATATATTATATTAATAGTAGTAGTAGTAGTAGTAGTAATAGTATTTTATTATTATTATTATTATTATTATTATTATTATTATTATTATTATTATTGTATGCACACCGTGTATGTATTTATTGAGTCATGTTGATATCAAATATGACACACATACGTACATGAAATACATGCATACAATATACTACATGCATACATACATAAATAGACCAGCATACATACACACGTGAATACATACAAAATACTACATGGATACACACATGTATACACCCTAATACATACATGCATACACCGTCATACATACATGCATACCCCATCATACATACACACGTAAATACATACATTTTACATACATACATGAAATACATACATACAAAATACTAAATGCATACATACATGCATACACCAGCATACACACACACGCTAATACATGCTTATATACATACTTCTATACATACACACAGTACTAAAGAGTGGAAAGATGGAAGCTATAACGCTTGATATAAAATGTATAGCCTAATATTTCATAGTTCCAATCCTCGCTAGGTTAAGGAGGCGCTGAATTGATGATACCGCTACTGCAAATTGAAGGAGAGAGAGAGAGAGAGAGAGAGAGAGAGAGAGAGAGAGAGAGAGAGAGAGAGAGAAGGGGGAGGCTTACATAGATACATTGAACACACAAACCTTACGATTCAAACGAGGTGACTTGGACTTCAGTTTAGTAGAAATAGCAGAGCCTCAGAGAGAGTGTGTGTGTGTGTGCGAGAGAGTGAGTGAGTGAGACAGGAAATTAGATCAACAGTGAGCAATACGCCATGCATTTCTGAGCTTGTGTGCGTATGTTAGTTTGTGTGTGTGTGTGTTTGTGTGTTAGAGAGAGAGAAAGATAGAGAGAGAGAGAGTGTGTGTGTGTGTATGGTAGAGAAAGAAAAACAGAAACATTGAGCAAAAGACAAGACACAGACAGACAGATACATAGACAGAGAGACAGACAGAGCAAGAGAGAGAGCCAGATAATAATATAATAGAGTACACAGAGCTAACCCCACACCATATATAGAGCAGCAATATATCAGGTGGGTAATCCTATATAGAGCAATATATCAGGTGGGTAATCCTATATAGAGCAATATATCAGGTGGGTAATCCTATATAGACCAATATATCAGGTGGGTAATCCTATATAGAGCAATATATCAGGTGGGTAATCCTATATAGAGCAATATATCAGGTGGGTAATCCTATATAGAGCAATATATCAGGTGGGTAATCCTATATAGAGCAATATATCAGCTGGGTAATCCTATATAGAGCAATATATCAGGTGGGTAATCCTATATAGAGCAATATATCAGGTGGGTAATCCTATATAGAGCAATATATCAGGTGGGTAATCCTATATAGAGCAATATATCAGCTGGGCAATCTATCAGCTGGTAACCTATATAGAGCAATATATCAGCTGGGTAATCCTATATAGAGCAATATATCAGCTGGGTAATCCTATATAGAGCAATATATCAGCTGGGTAATCCTATATAGAGCAATATATCAGCTGGGTAATCCTATATAGAACGGGTCCACTGGGGGGTAATCCGTCTGGTAATCTGCTCTATGTAGATCCTGGGTGAACAGGTACCGGACACCTCGAACTGTGGACGCCATTTTGGGGACGTAAGGATCAAGCAACGGGGTGTCCTGGTTTATTTATGATTGTGTGATATTTACTGTAGATTCGAAGACCAAACTAGAGTATAATATATGAAACTATAGGGTGAGATATATTTGACCTAACGATACTCTATATCAAGCAGTAGCATGATATACTATATATATATATATATATATATATATATATATATATCTATCTATCTATTGCCTGACGCCGTGATCCCCGAAGGGGTGGCCACGAACGAACCGCCCCCATGCACCTCTGTCCCCAGTCAGTCGACGCCCCTCCCCCCAACCAGCACCGCCTTCGTTCATGTAGTTCCTCACTCCATCCTTCCACCTCATATTCGGTCTACCTCTCCCCCTCTGTCCCTCCACCTCGCTCTCGTACACCCTCTTAGTCATTCTCTCGCTTTCCTTACGTTCCATATGGCCGAACCATCTCAAGTTGTTCCTTTTCACACTTTCCAGCACATCTACCTCCACACCACACCTCCTTCTTACTTCCTCATTAGTCTGTCTATCCCTCCATGTAACTCCGCACGCACTCCTTAAGTAATTCATTTCCACTGCTCTCACTCTTGGTCTGAGTCTCTCAACCAACGTCCATGCTTCGCTTCCGTAAGTCAGTGTCGGGATTACCACACTGTCATGCAAGGACTTCTTCACTTCCATACTGACCACCCTATTTCTTGTTACTGCTTTTAGCGTTCCTACAACCCTCTTCCCCTGTTGTACCCTCTCCCGCACCTCTTCATCCATAGTCCCATCTTTACTCAACACACTGCCCAGATACTTAAAAGAGTTGACGATCTCCATAGCCTGACCGTTCAGCTTCACCTCACACTCTGTGACTTCACCCCTTTCGAAGACCATAACCTTGCTCTTCCCCGTATTTCCCTTCAAATTCCGTTTTTCGCACACTGTTCCAAACTCATTTACCAGACCCTGCAACTCCCATTCATTATCACTCATCAGAACTGTATCATCCGCAAACAGCAGTATAGGTAGCTTCCACTCAATTCCCTCCCTTTTCAGCGATACACCAACATCCACTGCTCTTGATAGTATTTCTTTCATAACTCCATCCATATATACAGTAAACAACCACGGGGACATCACACACCCCTGTTTCAAACCAACATTCAGGTCAAAGAACTCGCTCTGCTCACTCTCCACATGTACTGCCGCCTTTGCACCCTCATACATGCTCTTCACTGCTTTCAGCAACTTGCCCTCTACTCCGTATATTCTAAGTACTTTCCACAAACCTTCTCTATCCACTCTGTCATAGGCCTTCTCCAAGTCCATAAAGGCAACATACACCTTTTGTTTCTTCTCCAGATACTTCTCCACAACACAATTCAGGGTAAAAATCTGATCTACACATCCTCTTCCCTTCCTAAAACCTCCCTGCTCGTCGCCTATCCATTTCTCCGTTCTCACTCTCACTCTCTCAATCACTACCCTACTGTATACCTTCCCTACTACGCTTAGAAGACATATTCCTCGGTGGTTACCACACACTCCTCTTTCCCCTTTGCCCTTATATAGGGGGACTATTATGCCAGTCTTCCAGTCATCGGGTGCACTCCCCTTCTCCCATGCTAGTTTGCACATTTTCCATACCCATTCTATCACTATCTCACCACCATACCTCAACATTTCCCCACACACTCCATCTGTTCCTGGTGCTTTCCCCAACTTCACTCTTTTCATGGCTTCCCACACTTCTGACCTCCTGATCCCCACCTCCTCCTCCACTACTTCTCTTCTTCTCCCTCCCATACCATATCCAGCTATGTTTGCTGGCTCTTCATTCCTTTCATTTAGCAACTCACTGAAGTACTCCCTCCATCTTTCGACTCTCTCTTGCTTCTCGGCTAGCATTCTCCCATTCTTATCTTTCACACCCTTACTGTTTCCCTTGCTACCTTCCCTAACTTTCTTGACTTCTTTCCAGAACAGTTTCTTACTCTCCCTCCATTTTACACTCAGATTCCTTCCAAATTCCTCATCTACTCTTCTCTTACTTTCCTTCACTACTCTCTTCACCACCCTCTTACTCTCCACGTACCTCGCTCGTTTCTGTCTCTCGGAATCTTCATTCCCTCTACTACCCAACCACTCTCTATATGCTTTCTTCTTTTCTTCCACAGCTATTCTTACCTCTTCTGTCCACCATGCTGTACCTTTCACTCCCCTCCCTCTTCTCCTCACTCCACACACCTCCTCACATGCTGCACAGATCTCATCCTTAAACACCTTGCTCATCTCCTCCACTTCCTCCATAACTTCCAGGTCGAACCCACCTAGTCGTCTTTCCACTGCTCTCCTGTACTCCTCCCTGACTTCCCCCTCCTGCAACCTCTCCACCCTCCTCACCATTCCACCCTCCTCTCGCCTCCCTCCCGCTCTCCTCACCCACTTCTTTTGTATCCTAACCTTAGCTACCACTACATAATGATCAGACAGACCCCCTCCAATACCCCTATACACCCCTAGCATCCATCACAGATTTCTTCATTCGTTTTATCCACACATACATAATCAATCAATGACTTTCGTTCCACCACTGTCTTATCCTTCATCGTCAACATCCGTTTCCACGTGTACCTGTGGATCGTTCTGTGTCGGAAGAAGGTGTTGGCTATCCACAGCCTCCTCCCCACACATACGTCCACAAGTGCACTACCATTCCCATTCACCTCTGATGGTACCCCCCACCCTCCCACCACTCCCTCAACTTTCCTATCACCCACCTTACCATTCATATCCCCAATCAGAAATATTCTTTCGTTCTTGTCAAACTTCTCCAGGCACGCCTCCACATTCATCCAGAACTCCTCTTTCTTTCTTTCAAGTATATCCTCTGTCGGGGCATACACGCATACAATCACCCACGTTTGTATTCCTACTTTCATTCTCACCACACAATCCTTGAACCCACAGACCCATACTCTCTTACACATTCCTTCCATTGCTACTTACAAACAAACATGCACCTTCTCTCGCTGTTCCTTCACTCACTCCAGCACACACACCCATTCCACACTCCCACTCTCTCACATCTGAACCTTTCCATTTGGTCTCTGTCATTCCACATACATCCAGCCTGGCATTCACTAACACTTCCAGAACCTCTCTCTCTTTTGTGCCATCATTCATGCCACTAACATTCCACGTAGCCATTCTCAGAATGTCCTTAGTCGGTCGTGGTTCGTCAACGTTGGTTCCGTCCGCATCCGAGGCTGTTCGTTCGTTTTTTTTCTTTGCTTAGATATTTTTTCCGGGTGGGGGTCGCAAGCCCACCGACCCAACCTCTTTAGTCGCCTCTTACGACACGCAGAAGGCATATATATATATATATATATATATATATATATATATATATATATATATGTATATATTTATTTATTTATTTATCTATATATATATATATATATATATATATATATATATATATATATATATATATATATATATATATATATACAGTATATATGTATATATATACAGTATATATATAATTTTGTTTATCATAATTAAGTTCCGAAGACCGAACTATCAATTCTCCTGTACCAGTATTACCGTATGCTTAGTATTGGTAAGGTGTATAAAGAAGCTCATATCACCAGTGGCACCAATATGGCGGAGGTTGGCCGATCTCTGTTATTATAGGGTCAATTATTATATCCCTTCTATGTCACTCTGGGGTAATGGGGGGGCATGAATTATATACTGTAGGTGTAATTGGCTTCCCGTGTGTGTGTGTCAATCCCTCGCCAGGACACACACCACCGCTCAGTGTTAAGCTACCCTTGTGTGTGTGTCAATCCCTCGCCATGACACACACCACCGCTCAGTGTTAAGCTACCCTTGTGTGTGTGTCAATCCCTCGCCAGGACACACATCACCGCTCAGTGCTAAGCTACCCTTGTGTGTGTGTCAATCCCTCGCCAGGACACACACCACCGCTCAGTGTTAAGCTACCCTTGTGTGTGTGTGTCAATCCCTCGCCAGGACACACACCACCGCTCAGTGCTAAGCTACCCTTGTGTGTGTGTCAATCCCTCGCCAGGACACACACCACCGCTCAGTGCTAAGCTACCCTTGTGTGTGTGTGTCAATCCCTCGCCAGGACACACACCACCGCTCAGTGCTAAGCTACCCTTGTGTGTGTGTCAATCCCTCGCCAGGACACACACCACCGCTCAGTGCTAAGCTACCCTTGTGTGTGTGTCAATCCCTCGCCAGGACACACACCACCGCTCAGTGCTAAGCTACCCTTGTGTGTGTGTCAATCCCTCGCCAGGACACACACCACCGCTCAGTGCTAAGCTACCCTTGTGTGTGTGTGTCAATCCCTCGCCAGGACACACACCACCGCTCAGTGTTAAGCTACCCTTGTGTGTGTGTCAATCCCTCGCCAGGACACACACCACCGCTCAGTGCTAAGCTACCCTTGTGTGTGTGTCAATCCCTCGCCAGGACACACACCACCGCTCAGTGCTAAGCTACCCTTGTGTGTGTGTCAATCCCTCGCCAGGACACACACCACCGCTCAGTGCTAAGCTACCCTTGTGTGTGTGTCAATCCCTCGGCCAGGACACACACCACCGCTCAGTGCTAAGCTACCCTTGTGTGTGTCAATCCCTCGCCAGGACACACACCACCGCTCAGTGCTAAGCTACCCTTGTGTGTGTGTCAATCCCTCGCCAGGACACACACCACCGCTCAGTGCTAAGCTACCCTTGTGTGTGTGTCAATCCCTCGCCAGGACACACACCACCGCTCAGTGTTAAGCTACCCTTGTGTGTGTGTCAATCCCTCGCCAGGACACACCACCGCTCAGTGCTAAGCTACTCTTGTGTGTGTGTCAATCCCTCGCCAGGACACACACCACCGCTCAGTGTTAAGCTACCCTTGTGTGTGTGTGTCAATCCCTCGCCAGGACACACATCACCGCTCAGTGCTAAGCTACCCTTGTGTGTGTGTGTCAATCCCTCGCCAGGACACACACCACCGCTCAGTGTTAAGCTACCCTTGTGTGTGTGTGTCAATCCCTCGCCAGGACACACACCACCGCTCAGTGCTAAGCTACCCTTGTGTGTGTGTCAATCCCTCGCCAGGACACACATCACCGCTCAGTGCTAAGCTACCCTTGTGTGTGTGTGTCAATCCCTCGCCAGGACACACACCACCGCTCAGTGTTAAGCTACCCTTGTGTGTGTGTCAATCCCTCGCCAGGACACACACCACCGCTCAGTGCTAAGCTACTCTTGTGTGTGTGTCAATCCCTCGCCAGGACACACACCACCGCTCAGTGTTAAGCTACCCTTGTGTGTGTGTGTCAATCCCTCGCCAGGACACACACCACCGCTCAGTGTTAAGCTACCCTTGTGTGTGTGTGTCAATCCCTCGCCAGGACACACACCACCGCTCAGTGCTAAGCTACCCTTGTGTGTGTGTCAATCCCTCGCCAGGACACACACCACCGCTCAGTGCTAAGCTACCCTTGTGTGTGTGTCAATCCCTCGCCAGGACACACACCACCGCTCAGTGCTAAGCTACCCTTGTGTGTGTGTCAATCCCTCGCCAGGACACACACCACCGCTCAGTGCTAAGCTACCCTTTCCAAAAATAACGTAGTGTTGTGATTTTTTTTGTGTTTTTGTTTTCTATATTCCATCTACTCCCTCTCGGGTATAGGTTGAGAGCCTGTACATTCAACCGTTATTGAACTGTGAAGCCCGTGAGGCCTCGTTCCAATCTAGGGGGTGAGACATGTGAAGCACTTTTAGCTACAACCAGCCCCTGCCATCTTGCCTTTGCAGGATGCATGGGGCTTAGTTGGTCATTCACGGCTTGAAGCAGCACCATCTCTGAAGCTGCCTCGCTCCAGCGCTTCACTGTCTCATCTCCCAGACTCAGCCCCTCACTATAAGAACGCCACCTATTGAGCAATGAACTCACTAAGCAATGCCCCCCTGAAATCTATTTTGAATATGGGAATATTCATACAGTGCTATTTAATCAGGGAACAATGAGGGTATTTATTTGGCGTTTCGGTGGGTCTTTTGGTAATGCACTGATACTAGGTACAGCCCAAATTCCATCCCACTCCACCACACCTCCCCTAAATAGTCCATTAAGGGGAGATTTCCACTTGAGGTATTTTTTTTCTGGACCCCTTTCTCCCTCATGTTTAGCCCCATTGCTTTTGAGATTTTAAGACGTTCGCCCTAGTAGTTTTGACATTTCAAGACATTTTGCCTCATTTCTGTCAATTTTAAGACCTTTCGTGCCATTAAGGTGTCGATTTTTTCCTGGCGAGCGATAGCGAGCCTGTAATTTAAGAGCAACCGGCCTCCGGCCTGGACATTTTTCTACCGAAAAATTTACAAATTTATCTTGAAAGGGGGTCTAGGGGGTGTAATTTTAAGCTTGATGAAAACGTAGGGAACAAACTAAATACCTCCCCTTAATTGTAGGTAGCCCATAAATCGTGATCCCTATCAGCTGTACTTCAAAACGGGCCAGAGCAAATGGGCTGTCAATTTCCACAGCTATTCCCTGACTGACCCTTCCCAAATGGTAGAAATAGTAGCTGGATTATTCTTCTCGTTTGTGAGTTATAGAGGTTAGTGGTCGAGAATGTTGGCCTAGCTGTAATGTACAGACTATAGTCTACTCCAACCTGTCTTTAACCCTCAGTAGTAGTAGTAGTAGTAGTAGTAGTAGTAGTAGTATAAAACAGAATAAAACACACACACACACACACACACACATATAAATCCATAGTATATTTGTCTTTGTTGATCTAATTTCCTCCCCCCCCCTCTCTCTCTCTCTCTCTCTCTCTCTCTCTCTCTCTCTCTCTCTCTCTCTCTCTCTCTCTCTCTCTCTCTCTCTCTCTCTCTTCTTTGCTATCCTTTCCTTCAACTTTACCTTTCTATCGGATATGCCATCTCTACTATAATCAAGTCCTGACCACCTCGTTTGGTTCGTAAGGTCTGTGTGGCCAGTGTATCTATGTAAATCTATTTAAGTCTCTCTCTCTCTCTCTCTCTCTCTCTCTCTCTCTCTCTCTCTCTCTCTCTCTCTCTCTCTCTCTCTCTCTCTCTCACACACACATAGGTATTTAAGCACACACACAATCATTTCCCCAATCAGTCACCAATACGAAATCAAATCAATTCCCTTCACCCCGCAACCTAAATCCGGTATCACACGAGAGCTTTTATAGTCAACATTCGATCATCAAAAAAAAATCAGGCAACATTTTTGGAGTATTAGGCCCTGGTATCGGAAACTAGACTGTAGACTGATGGTAGATGCATTTAGGTGACATATCTATTATAAATGTTGACCTCATAAGCTGCCAGACCAGTGTTGAGGGTAAATGTTGAGGGAAAAAGCGCTCATATGATATCGGCTTAATAGGCGCCGGCCATTTCCTCTCATTAAGGAAACCCACCTCGCTTTTATTCTTTTTCGCTCCCTCTCTCTTTGGCTTGTATCCATTCGGCCCCATTCAGCCTGCTGTTTTAAGACGTTTACCCCCATCCAGGTGTCAATATTTTCCTGGCGAGCGGTAGCGAGCCAGCATATATATATATTTTTTGACAGCAAGCTAAATTTGTACAATTTTCGATAGAAAAGTTTCTCCGGCGAAGCCTGATTTCTCCATACAATGCTGACTCGCTATCGCTCGCCAGGAAGAAATCGACACCTGGATGGTTATCAACGTCTTAAAACAGTTGGCTGAATGGGGCCGATACAAGCCAGGGAAAGAGAGAAAGGGAGAGAAGATAACAAAAAGCCGGTGACCCCCCCTTAATTTAAAAGCCGGTGACCCCCCTTAATTTAAAAGCCGGTGACCCCCCCTTAATTTAAAAGCCGGTGACCCCCCCTTAATTTAAAAGCCGGTGACCCCCCCTTAATTTAAAAGCCGGTGACCCCCCCTTAATTTAAAAGCCGGTGACCCCCCCTTAATTTAAAAGCCGGTGACCCCCCCTTAATTTAAAAGCCGGTGACCCCCCCTTAATTTATAAGCCGGTGACCCCCCCTTAACTTAAAAGCCGGTGACCCCCCCTTAATTAAAGCCGGTGACCCCCCCTTAATTAAAAGCCGGTGACCCCCCCTTAATTTAAAAGCCGAGTGACCCCCCCCTTAATTTAAAAAGCCGGTGACCCC
>CM064497.1:44624623-44707997 GCA_032716605.1 Paralithodes platypus | reverse complement strand
TATATATATATATATATATATATATATATATATATATATATATCTCACAAATACACGTGAGCTAAAATATGTTTAAATTCTCCCAGCCGGGATCGAACCTCCGACTTTCAGAACAAGTGTCCAATCTTTTAACCCACTACACCACGGCGTGATAAAGTAATCTTAACCTTTTCCTATATATATATTAAGGAGAAGGGATATCCTACTTGGAGAATGTATTTCAATTCCTGCACAAGTCGCAGGATCCATATTCCAGGATACCATACAGGGATTTATACAAAAAAATAGAAGGTCCCACCCCTCTCCCATTCTTAAGTAAGCCATTTTAGATTTACAGAAGAGTGACCATTACTTGCATTACTGCATGTCCACAAACATTTCAGTAATGTAAGCATTTTCCTTTTTTTTTTTGTTTTTTTTTTTTTTTCTTTTTTTTTTTTTTTTTTTTTTAAGGTGACAGTTACAAAGTGGTGTACAATCTATCTTATTCTAGTTACATTATAGTTTATCTTATTGTACCAGTACCTCCCTACAATCAACCTATTTGTTCCCCACTTCGTCCCCTACTCCGCCATGACCATTTCAAAGTCCAAGTCTCTCACACATCTTGTCCTCTGTCGCGGGGAGTACCTGTGTACCCCTGAGACATAGGAGTGCAGGACCGGAGAATAGCGAAACGAGCCGGCATCTCATCCAAGTGATGGCTTTATACTGGGGCAAGATTACCACACGCAACTCTCGGGTTCCAGAGATTAACCACGCAACTCTTTACCGAGATTTTATAGCTAGATTACCCCACCGCAACTCGGTGTTTACAGAGATTACCCACGCAACTCGGGTTACAGAGTTTACCCACGCAACTCGGGTTACTAGATTTATACTAGATTACCCACGCAACTCGGGTTACAGAGATTACCCACGCAACTCGGGTTACAGAGATTTATACTAGATTACCCACGCAACTCGGGTTACAGAGATTACCCACGCAACTCGGGTTACAGGGATTTATACAAGATTACCCACGCAACTCGGGTTACAGAGATTACCCACGCAACTCGGGTTACAGAGATTTATACTAGATTACCCACGCAACTCGGGTTACAGAGATTACCCACGCAACTCGGGTTACAGAGATTACCCACGCAACTCGGGTTACAGAGATTTATACTAGATTACCCACGCAACTCGGGTTACAGAGATTACCCACGCAACTCGGGTTACAGAGATTTATACTAGATTACCCACGCAACTCGGGTTACAGAGATTACCCACGCAACTCGGGTTACAGAGATTACCCACGCAACTCGGGTTACAGAGATTTCATTTTAATTCTCGCCCAGCCAAACAAAATAGCTTCTTGTTTTGTAGACTAAGGTTATGAACAAATAAGTTTAAATACATTTATTGGTGATGGGCTGGTCTGTCAGAGTGAGAAATGAGCGATCTCTGCCATACCCATAGCTTGCTCTGATCCTTTTACTTATATATTTTCTAGATCTCAAGTGACGCTCTTCCGTGGATTGACCTTCCAATCTACCAAGATTGGAAGCCAAAGCGTCACATTTTTCCTTTGCCCCTCGACTTTCTCTTCATAATTGCTGAGGGGCACAGGGCCCTGGGTGGAGCTTTAGTTTCCCGGGCGTTTCCACACCCTCCTCACCTCCCCGCTATGGAGTGGCTTCGGTCACCCAGGCTTTATTGTGGTAGGCAGGGAGGGATTCGTGGGGGGGCGCTCGGTTAGGGCCGTGGGGCGCTTGTTGCTCGGGGCCTTGGGGCTGTTCGGCCAGGCAGCTTGGGGAACAACAACAACAACAACATCAAATAAGTTTATATACTAAAGATATTCCTGGAAATCTAACCCCTTGAATAGTAGAGGTATTGGTGATTAGTAATCACTGATTACATTCCTTTAAGGGGGGTCACCAGCTTTTTTTATCTTTCTCTCCTTTTCTCTCTTTCCCTGGCTTGTATCCATTCGGCCCCATTCAGCCAACTGTTTTAAGACATTTATCCCCATCTAGGTGTCGTTTTCTTCCTGGCGAGCGATAGCGACCCAGCATTGTATGGAGAAATCCGGCTTCGCCGGAGAAATTTTTCTATCGAAAAATATACAAATTTAGCTTGCTGTCAAAACAAAAATATATATATGCTGGGATAATATTGACACCTGGATGGGGATAAACGTCTTAAAACAGTAGGCTGAATGGTGCCGAATGGATACAAGCCAAAGAGAGAGTGAGGACAAAAAAAAAAAACGGGGAAAAAAAAGCGAGGGTTGGGCCTCCCACGTATCTGACATCTCTTAGTAAGACCCGCCGCTAGGTATTTGAAGAGTTGCGATTGCGGGGGGGAAAAATCTATTAAGAGTGAAGAAGCTCCAGTGGGTACAGTGCTGGTATAGCTAGTGGGTTTGGATATGAATGTTCAATAGGTGTGTGTTTTGTGTGTACAGTGGATGTGTGTGTTGGCCAGTGTAATGTTTATTTTGGAAATTATTTTAAGTACTTACAGTAGTGTGCATACGCGTTTATGGGTATATTAATGCGTGTGTGACTTATTTACTATTTATATTAATGCGTGTGTGACTTATTTACTATTTATATTAATTCGTGTGTGACTTATTTACTATTTATATTAATTCGTGTGTGACTTATTTACTATTTATATTACGTCGTGTTATGACTTATTTTACTATTTATATTAATGCGTGTGTGACTTATTTACTATTTATATTAATGCGTGTGTGACTTATTTACTATTTATATTAATGCGTGATGCGCACATTTTTACTATTTTATATTAATTCGTGTGTGACTTATTTACTATTGATATTAATGCGTGTGTGACTTAATTTTACTATTTATAATTATTTTTCGTGTGTGACTTATTTACTATTTATATTAATGCGTGTGTGACTTATTTACTATTTATATTAATTCGTGTGTGACTTATTTACTATTTATATTAATGCGTGTGTGACTTATTTACTATTTATATTAATTCGTGTGTGACTTATTTACTATTTATATTAATGCGTGTGACTTATTTTACTATTTATATTAATGCGTGTGTGACTTATTTACTATTTATATTAATTCGTGTGTGTACTGTATTTACTATTTATATTAATGCGTGTGTGACTTATTTTACTCTATTTATCTATTCGGTGTTACTTATTTGCTATTTACGATTTATATTCATATTATATATATATCTATATCTATAGATATATATCTATCTACTATATATATATATATATATTCGATAATATGTATGGAATAAGTGCATTTCTGTAAACTTGAATTGTCCAAACAAAATCGAAAACATTGACGCAAATGTTAATGGTTTTATATGTGAAATCTAGAGACAACAACTTGAACTCGACAGTTCTACAACGTTTGTGGGGCCGCTCGTTTATGGCCTTGGCCTTGCTCATGACCTTGGGGCTGTTCGGCCAGACAGCTTGGGGAACAGCAACAACAACAACAACAACAACTTGTAACAAATAACTCTAATTCCCGGCTATTAGAAACACTTCAAGACAAACAAAGAAATGTGATAGTAAGTTAAGGGGGGGTCACCTGTTTTTGTATCTTCTTTTCTCTCTTTCTCTGGTTTGTATCTATTTGGCCCCATTCAGCCTACTGTTTTAAGACGTTTATCCCCATCCAGGGGTCGATTTTTGTCCTGGCGAGCGATAGCGAGCCAGCATTGTATGGAGAAATCCGGCTTCGCCGGAGACATTTTTCTATCGAAAAATGTACAATCATCGCTTGCTGTCAAAACCCTATATCTATAATATATCTATTATATGCTGGCTCGCTACCGCTTGCCTGGAAAATATTGACACCTGGATTGGGGTAAACGTCTTAACACAGTAGGCTGAATGGGGCCGAATGGATACAAGCCAAAAAGAGGGAGAAAAAGATAAAAAAGCTGGTGACCCCCCTTAAAATGACAGTGTATAATTATATAAGCCCCATGATGAGCGAACTATTGGTATTGACTGTACATGTGTGTTGTATCGTGAATGTTCCCAATATCCCAGTGTGTATATGTCGTGAAGCCAAGCGTGCGTTGCTGTAGTAATGTGTGTGGTGGGGGGGGGGGGGCATGTTTTGTATGGGTGTATGTGATTATCCATGTGTGTGCGTGTTTTATGTGGGTAATATATGGATATGTGGATGTTGTACTGATTTTGACTATACATGTGTGTTTTATCGTGAGTGTTCCAATTATTCCATGTATTAATGTTGTGCTCCAAACGTGTGTGTGTATTGTTTTGACTACACACAACTGTTATGTGTGTGTGTGTGCGTGTGCGTGCGCGTGTGTGTATGTATTGTATTGTATAACTAGCGTGAACCAAGTGTTATGTGAGTGTGTGTGTGTACGTTTGCGTGTGTATGTGAAGCATATGTGGTGTGTGTGTATGTATAATAATGTTGATAATAAACGGTTTATTTAAAGAATGGGAGCCCGATGAGTTGAAAATTCACATTTTACAATCTAGTGGAGTAACGTTAGAAAAGGTTGATGTACGGTCGCGCTAATAAGTCATGTCTCAGCTGTCATTACGTTTGCCTTGCTCTGTGCTGTATTAATGTCTGTCAGATGTTGGAGTAGAGGTGTTAAAGTGTAGGAGCATGTTGGTATATCTCACTCACAAAGAAGAAATCATGGGTAAATATTGTTGATACCAATTATTGATCAAAATATACTTGGTGCTGAGACATCACTTATTAGCCCGATTGTACATAAATATTAATGTGAGAGTAGTAAGATCAGCTTACAATTTTGGAGTTTAATATGAATTAAAACATAAATAATATTAGAGATACTGAGTGCAAGTGTAATATACCAATTTGCTTTAAATTGTATCCCCCCTCTCCCCCTCTGGGGGTAAGGGTATTTTCCTTATTTAGTGGAGGAAAATACTATTCCTCACGTATCCTACTGCGTGTCGTGTGTCGTACAAGGCGACTGAAAGTGGGAATAACGCGCCGATGAGATCCGCCTGCAACAGTGGCGCTGCTGGAGAGCTGCGGATGGAGGACACTGACCTCCTCCACCGCTGCCTTCTAATACACGGGTCCCACTGTACCCTACCTACCCCCGGGGAGGTGCGGCCCCTGGCACTACCTACCCCCGGGGAGGTGCGGCCCCTGGCACTACCTGGATGCCAAGGGATTCCCATAAAGGGTATACAAGTGGACTGCTTAAGGTTGGATACACCTTTTTTGATGTGAAAAACAAAACATATATATAAATAATGTATATATGTGGGAAGCCTCCGTGTGTGTATGTGAAGCATTTGTATGTCCGTGTGAAGCATGTGTAGTGTGTGTGTGTGTGTCTGTGTGTGTGTGTGTGTGTGTGTGTGTGTGTAATGTGGTAATTTGTTGTCATGGCTTCACCAGGTAATAATGTCCAATTATACGAGGCCGAATCACCAGATTTTTTTTATTTTGTGAGGTAATGTTCAGTATACGACCCGGATTAGCCACTCCGATAATGTGTATGTTGTTACCAGTCTTTACTTAAGCCACCCCACCTCGGGTTTGTTTATCTCTCTCTCCCTCTTTCTTTGGCTTGTATCCATTCGGCCCTATTCAGCCTACTGTTTTAAGACGGTTACCCCCATCCAGGTGTCAATATTTTCCTGGCGAGCGGTAGCGAGCCAGCGTATATATATTTTAGTTTTGACAACAAGCTAAATTTGTACATTTTTCGATAGAAAAATGTCTCCTCATACATGTTTCATAATGTTTCTTCATACAATGCTGGCTCGTTATCGCTCGCCAGGAAGAAATCGACACCTGGATGGGGATAAACGTCTTAAAACAGTTGGGTGGATGGGGCCGGATGGATATAATCCAGGGAAAGAGAGAAAAGAAGAGAAAGATACAAAATAAAAAGCCGGTGACCCCCCTTAAACGCGCTATACTCCTCACGGGCTTGACATAATATTCATATATCAGCTGTAATAGATAAATATTAGCTAAATATTAAGGGGAGGCTGGCCGTTTGTTTGGTCTATTAATTAATGTATTCATATAGTGTTTTAGTTTCCTCCCTAGACCTCCATCAAGCTTAGAAAAACACCCCCTTAGACCCCCCTTCAAGATAAATTTTTACATTTTTCGGTAGAAAAATTTCCCGGCCGAAGGCCGGTTCCTCTCAAAATTGCAGGCTCGCTATCGCTCGCCAAGAAATAATTGACACCTAAATGGCACGAAAGGTCTTAAAATTGACAACGAAATGGGGCGAAAGGTGTTAAAATCGCCAAACTAATGGGCCGAACGTCTTTTAATCTCAAAACTAGTGGGGCTAAACATTAGGGAGAAGGGGGTCCATAAAAACGGGTATCCTCCCCTTAAGCACGGTTTAACTCCTTCTCTACCGGCGACGTCTTTTTCATTTTGTTCTAGCTATATTTAGACGGTTTTGTGCGGTTTAAAAATTATCTGCGGTAGCAAAAAGGGTTAATTGAGATGGTTTGATGCTTGTTAATTGCTGTAGGCCCTATTCAAAATGAATAAAATTGTCTAATAGTAGCCAGAATAAAGTTAAAAAGACTTAAAGGGTTATAAGATTACACATTTACCCATTGATTACTGGTGACTTGTTTTGTGATATATATACCACCTATATTTAGACGATTGTATGCTGCTTAGATAGGAGTTGTGATAGTTAACCCCTTTAATACCGAGTTGTCCTTGTCATTATAATCTGGATATTATTAGACGATTTTATCCAGCTTAGGGGGGACGTGTAGCAAAACAAAGGCATGAAACTATCTCAATTATCCATTTTAACGACAACGGTTTCCTCCTAAGCTGTATAAAATCATCTATACTGTATATAACTGGAATATCACAAAATAAATCCTCGGTAAGGAAGGGGTTAATAGTTAGTTAATAGTATTTTTGATTGCTAGAGTTCCTTATTAAACTGACTAAAATCGTCTAATAGTGGCCAAAATCAGACAAATGCGGTAATACGGGAGCTCGTGAAGAAAATCGTCGGTTTGTAGGTAAAAGTAAATACAAGGTGATTTTCTTAGCCATTTCAATATGCGAGGACGCATTTATTCATGTTATTTTGGCTAACTTTAAACGCTTAGCTAAATATTGACACCTGGATGGGGGTAAACGTCTTAAAACATGAGGCTGAATGGGGCCGAATGGATAAAAGCCAAAGAGAGAGGGAGAGAGATAACAAAAATAAGCGAGGTGGGGTCCCTTGTGTATGTATGAGTGCTGTTTCTTTATTGAGTGTAATGTACAGTATGTGAACTCTTACTGCCTTTCCCTGAGTGTGTATAATGAAGTGTGTGTATATGAAGGGATTGTGTGGGGTTAACAGTTGCCTCGTATATAGCAGGATAATGTTCAAACTCTTAAGGGGAGGCAGTTGGTTTGTCGAGTCCTCCTCCTCCCTCATGTTTAGCCCTATTAGTTATGAGATTTCAAGACATTCGCTTCATTAGTTTGGCGTTTTCAGACCTTTTGCCCCATTACTTTGCCAATATTAAGACCTTTCGTTCCATTTAGGTGTCGATTTTTGTCCTGGCGAGCAATAAAGGCGAGCCTGTAGTTTGAAGAAGTGTACGGCCTTTCGGCCCCGGGACAGTTTTTTTTTTAACCGAAAAAAATTGTATAAGATATCTAATCTCGAATGAAGGGGGTGTTGTGGGTGTTTTATAAGTTTAATAGAGGTTTAGAGAGCAAACTAAACCCCTTCCTTAAACCAATGAGCCGAACTAGTAAATTATGCTGCACAATACCGTCTGGGCTCCATTAATGTTGGTAAAGGAGGGGAGGGAAGGGGAGGCTAATGACACCACCATATCAGCCGCTTATCCCACTTTTAATCACACAAACACACACAGACGCAGTAAGGCATATATATATTATACGTGTGTGTCAGTGTATGCTTTTTGTCTTTGTTTGTGTTAGTGTGTGTTTTCGCCTCTTTATACAGTATATGTGTGAGATGTCTGTCCGTGTGTTTCTTTTATTATGTGTGCGTATGACTATCATAGTTTTGTTCATGAATGTAAATATGTTGTTTATATATATTCAGTTTAATGTATGTGAACTCCTCTCACAACGTGTGTAAAATGAAGGTTGTGTATTTGAAGAGATTGTGGGAGTTTGACCATTTCTCATATACTGTATATCAGGATAGTGTTCAAACTCTTAATTAAATGTTGTCGAAAGAGTGGACGGAGGATGAGAACTAATCTCAGCACCCTTCTCTCTCTCTCTCTCTCTCTCCTCATCCTCCGATCCTCGACGTCTCTTCCTCACCCCTCTCGTTCTTCTCTCCCTTCTCCTCTCCAGCATCCGCTCTCTCTCTCCTCTCCCTCCCTCCCCTCTTCTCTCTCTCACCCTCCCCTCCCCCCTCTCAACACCCCCTCTCCCTCTCTCCCTCCTCATCTCCTCTCATTTCTCCTCCAATCTCCCTCTCGCCTCATCCAAACCTTCGCTCCCTCTCAACTCCCAACCGCGCCGCACGTCTCCCCAGTTCACCCCTCCCCCGCAGGGATCCACCCTCCCCCCGCCGGAAGCCCCACCTTCCCCCCCCTCCCCATCCCAGCCCCCCAACCGTCCCGCGCCTCTCTCTCTCTTTGGTTGTGTGTGTATGTGTGTGACAGAGAGAGAGAGAGAGAGAGAGTATAACAGTGGCCTCGTATATATCAGTATAATGTGTAAACTCTTAATGTTGTTGTTGTGGGAAGGGGTGGGGGGGGGGTTGGGGGGGGGAGGGCGGTGGGGCGGGAGGGGGGGCCTGGGGGGGGGGGGGGCAGGGAATGGGGGCATATTGGGGGCCAAGTGGGGCTTAACCTCACACAACAACTTCCAAATTACTTGCGTGTGTGTGTGTGTGTGTGTGAGAGAGAGAGAGAGAGAATTAAAGAGAGAGAAAGTGAGTAGTGAGAGGAAGACTAGGTATTTGCGTGTGTGTTTGTGTGTGTGAGTGATTATTATAAGTTAGCTGTTGACTCGTATATAATTATCAGGATAGGCCTAGTGTTCAAACTATTAACGTTGTTCAAGGGGATAGTGCTTGGTTTGGGCTCTATTTATTTATTGGTTTATTTATTTACTTCTGAGTTTCCTCGCTAGACCTCCATCAAGCTTTAATAAACACCCCCTTAGACCCCCTTTCAAGATAAGTTTGTACATTTTTCGGTAGAAAAACGGTTCCTCCTAAAATAATAGGCTCGCTATCGCTCGCCAAGAAAAATATCGACACCTAAATGGCATGAAAGGTCTTAATATTGAGAAAGAATTGAGGCGAAAAAGCGACTACCTCCCCCTTAAGGGAGGAGGGGGGGGGGGGTGAACATGGGGACTAATCTCCTCCTTCACCCTACCCGTCTCTCTTACTGTCCTATATACCATGTGTGTGTGTGTGTGTGTGTGTGTGTGTGTGTGTGTGTGTGTGTGTGTGTGTGTGGAAAGACACTAACCTTACTAACTCTCTGTTCCCCTTCCACCCCCACCCAACACATACACACAGATATACACACACTCTCTTACTCTCTCCCTCACATACGCCCCATTATCTGTGCGTGTGTGTGTGTGTGTGTGTTGGTTCGTATATATCCAGATTATGTTGACACTAGCAATTTGGGAGGGGGGCTAATCAACGACACCAATCTCTCACACCCCTCTCTCTCTCTCCCCACCTCTCACACCCTAATCAACGACACCAATCTCTCACACCCCTCTCTCTCTCTCCCCACCTCTCACACCCTAATCAACGACACCAATCTCTCACACCCCTCTCTCTCTCTCCCCACCTCTCACACCCTAATCAACGACACCAATCTCTCACACCCCTCTCTCTCTCCCCACCTTTCACACCCTAATCAACGACACCAATATCTCACACCCCTCTCTCTCTCTCTCCCCACCTCTCACACCCTAATCAACGACACCAATCTCTCACACCCCTCTCTCTCTCCCCACCTCTCACACCCTAATCAACGACACCAATATCTCACCCCCCTCCCTCTCTCCCCCAACCTCCTCACACCCTAATCAACGACACCAATCTCCTCACACCCCTCTCTCTCTCTCCCCTCACCTCTCACACCCTAATCAACGACACCAATCTCTCACACCCCTCTCTCTCTCCCCACCTCTCACACCCTAATCAACGACACCAATATCTCACACCCCTCTCTCTCTCCCCACCTCTCACACCCTAATCAACGACACCAATATCTCACACCCCTCTCTCTCTCCCCCCCCCTCACCCCCCCCTCTCTCTCCCCACCACCTCTCACACCCTAATCAACGACACCAATATCTCACACACCCCTCTCTCTCTCCCACCTCTCACACCCTAATCAACGACACCAATCTCTCACACCCCTCTCTCTCTCCCCACCCCTCACACCCTAATCAACGACACCAATATCTCACACCCCTCTCTCTCTCCCCACCTCTCACACCCTAATCAACGACACCAATATCTCACACCCCTCTCTCTCTCTCTCCCCACCTCTCACACCCTAATCAACGACACCAATATCTCACACCCCTCTCTCTCTCCCCACCTCTCACACCCCTCTCTCTCTCCCCACCTCTCACACCCTAATCAACGACACCAATATCTCACACCCCTCTCTCTCTCCCCACCTCTCACAACCTAATCAACGACACCAATATCTCACACCCCTCTCTCTCTCTCCCCACCTCTCACACCCTAATCAACGACACCAATATCTCATACCCCTCTCTCTCTCCCCACCTCTCACACCCTAATCAACGACACCAATATCTCACACCCCTCTCTCTCTCCCCACCTCTCACACCCTAATCAACGACACCAATCTCTCACACCCCTCTCTCTCTCTCCCCACCTCTCACACCCTAATCAACGACACCAATATCTCACACCCCTCTCTCTCTCTCCCCACCTCTCACACCCTAATCAACGACACCAATATCTCACACCCCTCTCTCTCTCCCCACCTCTCACACCCTAATCAACGACACCAATATCTCACACCCCTCTCTCTCTCTCCCCACCTTTCACACCCTAATCAACGACACCAATATCTCACACCCCTCTCTCTCTCTCCCCACCTCTCACACCCTATTCAACGACACCAATATCTCACACCCCTCTCTCTCTCCCCACCTCTCACACCCTAATCAACGACACCAATATCTCACACCCCTCTCTCTCTCCCCACCTCTCACACCCCCCTCCCTCTCCCCACCTCTCACACCCCTCTCTCTCTCCCCACCTCTCACACCCTAATCAACGACACCAATATCTCACACCCCTCTCTCTCTCCCCACCTCTCACAACCTAATCAACGACACCAATATCTCACACCCCTCTCTCTCTCTCCCCACCTCTCACACCCTAATCAACGACACCAATATCTCACACCCCTCTCTCTCTCCCCACCTCTCACACCCCTCTCTCTCTCCCCACCTCTCACACCCGATTACCGAGTGTCAAAACCGTTTCCAGATATTCGCAGACTCAGATGACGAAGAGGAAATAGAAGAAGTCCGGCTCGTGGGAGACTCGATGATACGTGGTCAGCTCACAGAGTTTTGCGCCAGGGCACCTAAGACCAGGAAGCGTTTTTGTATCCCTGGTGGTGGTGTGGATGACGTAGTTGCAGCAGTTGACGAAGTATCAAAGCTGGCCCCTGCAAATACAATGTACGTCATCCACGTTGGATCCAACGATATACAGCGAACCCGGTCGGAAGATTTGCTTTTAAAGTACCAGCATCTGATCAAGTCGTTTAAGGAGAAGTCATCAAGGATCATCGTCTCAGGAATCGTCCCCCGGCTCGGTGTAGAGAGCCGATTTTACAACATAGCCACCAGCACAAATCGTTGTCTAGCAAACCTCTGCAGGAAGGAGAACGTGGGATTCGTCGACACCTGGGACAATTTCTACTACGATGACTATTTGTTTTCGGATGATGGAGTTCATCTGAACCAGGTGGGAGCAGCGCGTTTTGGGCGTCTTCTCAACGATGCGGTGAAGGATTTTCGGAGAAGAAATCGACTCAGCACAGGACAACCAGGAAGGAGGACCGAAGACAGCGAGGACGGCAATCTACAAAGGAATTAATACTAATCCGTCAAGAACCGCGAATTTGGATAAAGCTCCACCAACACGACCCAAATTCAAAACCGTCAGGGATAACGACCGAGGACCGAGGACAGCCATGAATGTAAATGTAGATCCGACCAGAACCAAAAATTCGATGAAAAGAACGATCTGCGAGTTCTAAAAACCGCAACTTTAAAGGTTTTCTATGCAAACGCTTCGTAGCATACGCAATCAATTTTCAGATTTAGAGGAACTAGTGTTTACAGAAAATTATGATGTGATTGGCATAACAGAATCTTGGCTCAATACACAAGATAGAGACTTTTAGCAGAGTATTCACTTCCCGGTTATGTAATGTTTGAGAACAGCCGAATAAATAAAAATGGAGGTGGCGTTTTATTTTATATCAAAGAAAGTCTTAACCCGACCCTCGTGTCAAAACCTCAAATTGTGAACGTCGACACATCTTTTGTGCTAATAACAAAAATAACAAAAATAATACTTGCGTTAATATACAGACCTCCAGCTCAATCAGTGCAAACTGACCGAGAAATTTACGAACAAATTGCAGATGTAAGTAACTCACAAGATACCGTAATTTTTGGCGACTTTAATTTACCTGTGACCAAGTGGGGCGATACTCTTACTTCACACTCCGGACATGACTTGTATACGAACTTGCAAGAGAGTTCGCTTTATCAATTTGTTCGAATGCCGACCCGTGGTAATAACGTTCTTGACATTGTACTTGCAACAAAAGAAGAATTGATAGAGAATTTGAATGTTGGTGATGAATTCAGTAACAGCGACCATCGTACGATAACTTTCACTTTAAAGTTTACTAGTAACGAACCAAATAGTAGCATCGAAAAAAGTCCCTAATTTCAAGAAAGCAAACTTCCATAAACTTAGAGCTATGTTTAAAGAAACTGACTGGAGCTTTTTAATTAACAATAACGACATAAATACATCTTGGAAGTTATTCGAAAACCACTTACCTAAAAGCAGTGCAAGACTGCATACCATCGAAAATACGGCGTCCAGGCCATAATAATAAGCCCAAATGGTGGAATAAAGATATTTCAAACTGCCTGCTTGCTAAAAAATGTGCTAATGATAGATTAAAATCCTCACAAAATGACGAAGAACGGGTGAAATTTGTAGAGCTACGACGCAAAGCCAAAAAGTTAATTAAGCAAAGTAAAAAGACCTTAGAGTTACATATTGCGAATCAAAGTAAAACCAACCCGAAAGAATTCTATAGTTTTATATCAGAAAGAAAAAAGTAGTTACTTCAACTGTTTGGACCGTTAGTCGATGAAAAAGGAGAATACACCAAAGACGAAGTACAAATGAGTAATGCCCTCAATACCTTCTTTGCATCAGTTTTTACAACAGAAGACCTCAGTGATATCCCTACACCATCGCCGATTCAGATTGATAATTCAGATGTTCTAAGCAATATCACCGTTACAGAGAGAGAAGTATTGAATTGTTTAGATAAACTCAAGGTAAATAAAACGCCAGGACCTGATACAATCTCGCCTAGAGTTCTAAAGGAAGCTAAGAATGAGCTCTCCAAACCACTGACATTACTATTCAATAAATCCTTGCAGTCTGGAAACTATGCCTGATCAGTGGAAGCTAGCCAACGTAACACCGATATTCAAAAAAGGCAGCAAATCCCTACCCAGTATCTATGGTCCAATTAGCTTAACCTCAGTTGTATGTAAAATGCTAGAAACGGTCATACGAGACAGACTCGTAAATCACTTAGAGGAAAATAACATACTTAAAGATACTCAACACGGCTTTCGTAAAAAACGTTCCTGTTTAAACAAACCTCTTAGACTTCTTCCACGATATCCTCAACCTCTACGATGAGAGTAAAGCTGTAGATATTATATACCTTGATTTTCAAAAGGCCTTTGACAAAGTTCCCCACAAACGTTTACTGCTAAAACTAAAAGCGCATGGAATACAAGACGGTGTGTTGAAATGGATAGAAAATTGGCTCAGCAACAGAAAGCAAAGGGTAGTCATAAACGGTAAGGCATCTAAATGGACCAATGTAAGTAGCGGGGTACCCCAGGGATCGGTACTAGGACCAATTCTCTTTCTAATTTACATCAACGACATAGATGAGGGTCTCACCTGCACAATCTCAAAATTTGCTGACGATACAAAAATTGCAAAAAGCGTACTCTCCAAAAGAACAAGTTGACGATATGCAACACAATCTAGATAAATTGTCATGTTGGGCCCAAATTTGGCAAATGAGTTTCAATGCGGATAAATGTAAAGTACTACATGTCGGATACCTAAATGAGAAAGCAAACTATTCGATGAATGGCACTAGCTTAACAGTGTAGACAAGGAAACTGATCTGGGAGTAACAATATCGAGTAACCTAAAACCGAGTCAACAATGTTCAGAAGTTGTTAAGAAGGCAAACAAAATAATTGGCTTTATAGGCAGGTCATTTGAGCATAAATCCAAAGAAGTTATCCTAACTCTTTACAAATCCTTAGTCCGCCCTCTTCTGGAATACTGCGTTCAATCCTGGTGCCCTTATTACCAAAAAGATTAAACAAGCTAGAACGAGTTCAACGTAGAGTTACCAAAATGATACCTAGCCTAAAGAACAAACCATACGAAGAGCGTCTTAGAGAATTAAATCTATTTCCTTTAACCCAGCGCAGATTAAGAGGCGACTTAATTCAAGTGTTCAAAATCATCAAAGGCATCGACAATATGAACTGTAGTAAGTACTTCACTATCGACCAATCTAATTACACGCGGGGAAACGGTTGCAAAATTATTGGTAAATCTTTTAACTCGCACGAATCTAAGAATTTCTTCTTCAATCGAGTTGTCAACTTGTGGAATGGGCTTCCCCGAGACGTTATAGACTGCAGCACCGTTGATTCATTTAAATTCCGCCTAGACAAATATCTCGCATCAAACCCGCGACTGACTGCGTTTGTAAATGAATAACTTTATCCCCCCCTCAGTTACTAACCCATATGTCCCCTACTAACTTCCTAGTCCTGCCACGTTAGTGGCAGGGTAACGTGGCAGGGCAGTAGTTCCCTTTCCAATGTTCCCTTACCCACTCTAAACCACTGTTTGGACACTTGATCCTCAGTGTTTTGGAGGACAAGCAACCTAGAAGGGTCACTAGATCTGTTGTTGCTTGATTTCCTTTGTACTCCTTTGTACTTTGTACCCTAATCAACGACACCAATATCTCACACCCCTCTCTCTCTCCCCACCTCTCACACCCTAATCAACGACACCAATATCTCATACCCCTCTCTCTCTCCCCACCTCTCACACCCTAATCAACGACACCAATATCTCACACCCCTCTCTCTCTCTCTCCCCACCTCTCACACCCCTCTCTCTCTCCACCTCTCACACCCCTCTCTCTCTCCCCACCTCTCACACCCCTCTCTCTCTCCACCTCTCACACCCCTCTCTGTCTCCCCACCTCTCCCTAGCTCCAACTTAATTTTTGTGTTCTTGTTTAAGGGAATATGGGCCGTTTTTCTGGTCCCTCTTCTTCCTCATGCTTAGCCCAATTAGTTTTCAGATTTTATGACGTTCGGCCCCTTAGTTTGGCGAAATTAATAACTTTCGCCTCATTTCGTTGTCAATTTTAAGACCCTTTGTGCCATTTAGGCGTCGATTTTGTCCCGGCAAGCGATAGCGGGCCTGCAGTTTTAAGAGTAACCAGCCTTCGGCCGGGACATTTTTCTACCGAAAAATGTACAAATTCATCTTGAAGGGGGGTCTAGGGGGTGTTTTTCTAAGCTCGATGGATGTCTAGCGAGGAAAAACAAATAAAAAATAAAAAATAAATAAATAAATAAATAAATAAAATAAAATAATAGACCAAAAAACCGGCCCCTGTCCCCTTCATGTTTGTTTGTTCAGTATTATAATATTTGTAACAGTGTCCTCAAGCCCTCCAGCACGATGACTTAATTGGTCAACATATCCTGGTTACCATTAGGTGATTTTCATTAACTTATAATCTACCTCTAGGACTCAAAGGGGGTAAATAAGATCTCCATAAATCCTCCGAGCATAGGTCAGTCTTAAACTGTGTACCCATTAACCCTTTATGTGCCATGACGTAATTTACCTTTCATTCTTGTTAAGGGGGGTCACCGGATTTTTTTTTTTATCTTTCTCTCCTTTTCTCTCTTTCCCTGGCTTGTATCCATACGGCCCCATTCAGCCAACTGTTTTAAGACGTTTATCCCCATCCAGGTGTTGATTTCTTCCTGGCGAGCGAGAGCGAGCCAGCATTGTATGGAGAAATCCGGCTTCGCCAGAGACATTTTTCTATCGAGAAATGTACAAATTTAGCTTGCTGTCAAAACAAAAATATATACTGTATATGCTGGCTCGCTACCGCTCGCCAGGAAAATATTGACACCTGGATGGGGGTAAAAGTCTTAAAACAGTAGGCTAAATGGGGCTGAATGGATACAAGCCAGGAAAAAAAAAAAAAAGGAGAGAAAGAGAAAAAAAGCGAGGTGAGCCCCCTTACCAATAGCCAGCAGATAGAATAATAGCCCCTCATCGAATGCTGAGGGGGTTAATAAAGAAGGACAATGCTGAGGGGGTTAATAAAGAAGGACAATGCTGAGGGGGTTAATAAAGAAGGACAATGCTGAGGGGGTTAATAAAGAAGGACAATGCTGAGGGGGTTAATAAAGAAGGACAATGCTGAGGGGGTTAATAAAGAAGGACAATGCTGAGGGGGTTAATAAAGAAGGACAATGCTGAGGGGGTTAATAAAGAAGGACAATGCTGAGGGGGTTAATAAAGAAGGACAATGCTGAGGGGGTTAATAAAGAAGGACAATGCTGAAGGGGGTTAATAAAGAAGACAATGCTGAGGGGGGTTAATAAAGAAGGACAATGCTGAGGGGGTTAATAAAGAAGGACAATGCTGAGGGGGTTAATAAAGAAGGACAATGGTGGGAGTCTGAGGATTTATATTATTATAACTGGTACCCCTTGGATTCCCAGAGGGGGGATGGTTAACTTTTTGGTCGATTATTTCATTTATTCATTATTTTTCTAGTGTCCTCCCTAGACCTCCATCAAACTTAAACAAACATCCATTAGATCCCCCCTTTGTAGATTAATTTGTACATTTTTCGGTCGAAAAATGTCCCGGCCAAAGGTCGGTTCTTCCAAAATTACAGGCTCACTGTCGTTCGCCAGGAAAAAATCGACACCTAAATAGCAGGAAAGGTCTTAATATTGACAAAGAAATGGGGCGAAAGGTCTTAAAATCAACAAACTAATAGGGCAAATATCGTAACATTTTAAAACTAATGGGGCTAAATATGAGGGAGAAGGAGGTCCAGAAAAACGGTCTTCCTCCCCTTAAGTTAAGTAAAAAAAAAAAAAAAAAAAAATTGTCAGAATAAGATGCACTTGACACAATCACACTGAAAGAGTCAACAAAGTATGAAGTGTAGGCAGTGATGATAAACTATAAAATATATGTCAGAATCTGTTTAATATTACTATTAATACTGTTGGAGGTATTGTTCTTAAGGGGGTCACCTGGTTTTTTCTCCTTCTCTCCTTTTCTCTCTTTCTCTGGCTTGTATCCATTCGGCCCCATTCAGCCAACTGTTTTAAGACGTTTATCCCCATCCAGGTGTCAATTTCTTCCTGGCGAGCGATAGCAAGCCATCATTGTATGGAGAAATCCGGCTTCAAATGTTTCTATCGAAAAAATGTACAAATTTAGCTTGCTGTCAAAACAATATATATATATATACTGTGTATATATATATATATATTGGCTCGCTACCGCTCGCCAGGAATATATTGACACCTGGATGGGGGTAAACGTCTTTAAACAGTAGGCTGAATGGGGCCGAATGGATACAAGCCAAAGAGAGAGGGAGAGAAAGAGAAGAAAACGAGGTGGGCTCCCTTAACCTGTTTGTGGCTTAGATTATTTTAACATTTGGATAAATGTATCATTAATGTTTTTGTTTTTGTAATACTTGTGATTCAGCGAAGAGATCAATTGGAGGGAACTTGAATATGATGTGTTTTTGGTGTTATGGTTCTAGACATTGATTATAAACTACAAACCTATGCACGTGCGCGTGAACACACACACACACACACACACACACACACACACACACACACACACACACACACACGCAGCGACAATATGAAGTGACCTACTGCAGGCTACACACACATATAGGAAAAGGCAGACACACATGAACATAAAGGGGCTTGTGTCCACCCATTGTGATAGGTGCTGCAAGAATAACACATACACACACACACACACAACACACACACACGCACACGACGTAAGTAACTCGTAAGATACCGTAATTTTTGGCGACTTCAATTTACCTGTGACCAAGTGGGGAGATAGTATTACTTCACACTCTGGACAAGACCTGTATGCAAACTTGCAAGAGAGTTCGCTATATCAATTTGTTAGATCTCCAACCCGTGGAAATAACGTCCTTGACCTTGTACCATCAACAAAAGAAGAATTGATAAAGAATTTGAATGTCTGTGATGAATTCAGTAACAGCGACCATCGTACGATAAGTTTTACTTTAAAGTTTGCAAGTAACGGACCAAAAAGCAGCATCGAGAAAGTCCCTAATTTCAAGAAAGCAAATTTGTGTAAACTTAGAGCAATGTTTAAAGAAACTGACTGGAGCTTTCTAATTAATAATAACGACATAAATACATCTTGGGAATTATTCGCAAACACTTACCTAAAAGCAGTGCAAGACTGCATACCATAGAAAATACGGCATACAGGCCATAATGATAAGCCCAAATGGTGGAATAAAGAGATTCCAGACTGTCTGCTTGCTAAAACGTTTTCTAATGATAGATTAAAATCATCGCAAAATGACAAAGAACAGGTGAAATTTTTTGAACTACGACGCAAAGCCAAAAAGTTAATTAAGCAAAGTAAAAAGACCCTGGAGTTACATGTTGCGAATCAAAGTCAAACAAACCCGAAAGAATTCTATAATTATATCAGAAAGAAAAAAGTAGTTACTTCAACTGTTGGACCGTTAGTCGATGAAAATGGAGAATACACCAAAGACGAAGTACAAATGAGTAATACCCTCAATACCTTCTTTGCATCAGTTTTTATAACAGAAGACCTCATTGATATCCCTACAGCATCGCCGATTCAGATTGATAATTCTGATGTTCTAAGCAATATCACCATTACAGAGAGAGAAGTATTGAAAAGTTTAGGTAAACTCAAGGTAAATAAATCGCCCGGACCTGATACAATCTCACCTAGAGTTTTAAAGGAAGCTAAGGATGAGATTTCCAAACCACTGAAATTGTTATTCAATAAATCCTTGCAGTCTGGAACTATTCCTGATCAGTGGAAGCTAGCCAACGTAACACCGATATTCAAAAAAGGCAGCAAATCCCTACCCAGTAACTATCGTCCAATTAGCATAACCTCAGTTGTATGTAAAATGCTAGAAACACTCATAAGAGACAGACTCATAAATCACTTGGAGGAAAATAACATACTTAAAGATGCTCAACATGGCTTTCGTAACAAATGCTCCTGCTCAACAAACCTCTTAGACTTCTTCCACGATATCCTCAATATGATGAGAGTAAAGCTGTAGATATTATATACCTTGATATTCAAAAAGCCATTGACAAAGTTCCTCACAAACTTTACTGCTAAAACTAAAAGCGCATGGAATACAAGACGTTTGTTGAAATGGATAGAAAATTGGTTCAGCGACAGAAAGCAGAGAGTAGTCTTAAACGATAAGGCATCTAAAGGGACCAATGTAAGTAGCGGGGTACCCCAGGGATCAGTACTAGGACCAATTCTCTTTCTAATTTACATCAAAGACATAGATGAGGGTCTCACCTGTACAATCTCAAAATTTGCTGACGATACAAAAATTGCAAATAGCGTACCGTACTCTCAAAAGAACAAGTTGACGATATGCAACACAATCTAGATAAATTGTCATGTTGGGCCCAAATTTGTCAAATAAGTTTCAATGCGGATAAATGTAAAGTACTTCATATTGGATACCGAAATGAGAAAGAAAACTATTTGATGAATGGCACTCAGCTTAAGAGTGTAGACAGAGAAACCAATCTGGGAGTAACAATATCGAGTAACCTTAAACCGAGTCAACAATGTTCAGAAGTTGTTAAGAAGGCAAAAACAAAAAATTGGCTTTATAGGCAGGTCATTTGAGTATAAACCCAAAGAAGTTATCCTAACTCTTTACAATTCCTTAGTCCGCCCTCCTCTTGAATACTGCGTTTAATCCTGGTGCCCTTGTTATCAAAAATATATAGACAAGCTAGAACGAGTTCAATGTAGAGTTACTAAAATGATACCTACCCTAAAGAACAAACCATACGAGGAGCGTCTTAGAGAATTAAATCTATTTCCTTTAACCCAGCGCAGATTAAGAGGGGACTTAATTCAAGTGTTCAAAATCATCAACGGCATCGACAATATGAACTGTAGTAATTACTTCACTATTGACCAATCTAATTACATGCGGGGAAACGGTTGCAAAATTATTGGTAAATATTTTAACTCACACGAATCTAAGAATTTCTTCTGCAATCGAGTTGACAACTTGTGGTATGGGCTTCCCCGAGACGTTATAGACTGCAGGCACCGTTGATTCTTTTAAACTTCGCGTAGACAAATATCTTGCATCAAACCCGCGACTGACTGCGTTTGTAAATTAATAACTTTATTTTATTCCCCCCTCATATTCATCAAGGATTATTGGGTATATAAGACGTAACTCTCTTGTTCCCAGATATACGAAAGATCACTTATAACTATGTTATGTTACTAACCCATCTGTCCCCTACTAACTTCCTAATCCTGCCATGGACATTAGTTCCAGGGCAGTAGTTCCCTTTCCAATTTTCCCCTACTCACTCTAAACCACTGTTTGGACACTTGATCCTCAGTGTTTTGAAGGAAAAGCAGCCTAGAGGGGTCAGTAGATCTGCTGTTGCTTGATTTCCTTTGTACTCCATTGTACACACACACACACACACACACACACACACACACACGCACACACGATCTTATACTATCTATCTATCTATCTATTGCCTGACGCCGTGATCCCCGAAGGGGTGGCCACGAACGAACCGCCCCCATGCACCTCTGTCCCCAGTCAGTCGACGCCCCTCCCCCCAACCAGCACCGCCTTCGTTCACGTACTTCCTCACTCCATCCTTCCACCTCATATTCGGTCTACCTCTCCCCCTCTGTCCCTCCACCTCGCTCTCGTACACCCTCATAGTCATTCTCTCGCTTTCCATACGTTCCATATGGCCGAACCATCTCAAGTTGTTCCTTTTCACACTTTCCAGCACATCTACCTCCACACCACACCTCCTTCTTACTCCTCATTAGTCTGTCTATCCCTCCATGTAACTCCGCACGCACTCCTTAAGTAATTCATTTCCACTGCTCTCACTCTTGGTCTGAGTCTCTCAACCAACGTCCATGCTTCGCTTCCGTAAGTCAGTGTCGGGATTACCACACTGTCATGCAAGGACTTCTTCACTTCCATACTGACCACCCTATTTCTTGTTACTGCTTTTAGCGTTCCTACAACCCTCTTCCCTGTTGTACCCTCTCCCGCACCTCTTCATCCATAGTTCCATCTTTACTCAACACACTGCCCAGATACTTAAAAGAGTTGACGATCTCCATAGCCTGACCGTTCAGCTTCACCTCACACTCTGTGACTTCACCCCTTTCGAAGACCATAACCTTGCTCTTCCCCGTATTTACCTTCAAATTCCGTTTTCCGCACACTGTTCCAAACTCATTTACCAGACCCTGCAACTCCCATTCATTATCACTCATCAGAACTGTATCATCCGCAAACAGCAGTATAGGTAGCTTCCACTCAATTCCCTCCCTTTTCAGCGATACACCAACATCCACTGCTCTTGATAGTATTTCTTTCATAACTCCATCCATATATACAGTAAACAACGACGGGGACATCACACACCCCTGTTTCAAACCAACATTCAGGTCAAAGAACTCGCTCTGCTCACTCTCCACACGTACTGCCATCTTATATCTTATACTCCCGCGTCTAATAACCTTCGATATAATCTGGCCATATTGTTAGCCTGACATATTGGAGACACACCATGCAAGGAATTCCAAGCTAGCCCTAAATCTGACTTAATGTAGACGTTAGGGGCCGTGAGTTGTAAATGGGATATGTTGTAGTACGAGTTACGGATGCAGTTGTAACCCTTTTAGTACGATGATGTTTTTTTTGTTCTCTCTCTTGCTCTCCACTCTCACTCGCTCTTGCTCTCTCTCTCTCTCTCTCTCTCTCTCTCTCTCTCTCTCTCTCTCTCTCTCTCTCTCTCTCTCTCTCTCTCTCTCTCTTTCAGTTACATTCAACATACATTTTGTTGTGCCATTAACCCATTGAGCCACAGCTGATTTATTATTGATTGACACCCAGAACCCAGGCAAATTTAGATTTGTTTTTCCTGAAAAGACATGGTATGGGTCAGTAATGAAGGAATACATACATAAAAGCACTCACAGTGGTCATCTGGGGAAAATAAGGGCGAGAATGTCGTCGATACGCTATCGACGCTGGGGCTGAATGTTACATAAATAGCCGTCAAACACATCTCGACGCTGGGGTTGGATGGGTTAAAGTGTGTGTATTATGTAGGGAATAATGATATGCCCCGATGTTTCCATTCACCCTATTAGCAGATGACCTTTTCCTGTTTCCCTCGCCACACAATTTATTCACAACCCTGAGTGTGAATATGCAAAACATATGACATGGTATTCCCCTCTAACTATCATTACGTGACTGCCGCCATCATAGCTTTGACCATAATCTTATTATGACTTGGTAATCCAGTAATAATTTGGTAATTCAAGGTCTTTTTCGACTCTCACAACATAGTATATTATGATCATTTTGTGTATTCGGCCCAGGATGGCAAAACAAAATCAAGAGATACAGGAACACTGGTTGGCTTCATCTGCTGACCCTTTCCCCTCTCTGTTAGTGTACCTGAGTGCCCACTGTGTCATCAAGCCATGTACATCCAAAATTATCAGTACAGAACAAACGACTTCTACTAATTTCATGATCCCCTAAGGCCTAAGGCAACCCCTGGTAAATATTGGTGCTTCAGTGTGTACCTGAAGTAACAGAAGAGCCGTTGCGGCACCTCGTACATGCATAGTCTTTGTGTGCAAGCTGCTCTGGACTCTCCTCAACCAAGAAAATCTCCCATCGTGTCCAGGTATATTTCAATGAGTCGTTGGATATCATGGTTACATCAGAAGTGACCAAAAATTATGGTAAAGGTGACTTCCCAAATCAAAGCTATGTGGCACTAATAGAAACCCTGCTGAAAAGTTTGAGAGTGACAACCCCAGACGAGAGAGTTGCCCCCAGTAGCTACAAGAACCCTGACTGAAACACAACAGATCTAGTGACCCTTCTAGGTTGCTTGTCCTCCAAAACACTGAGGATCAAGTGTCCAAACAGTGGTTTAGAGTGGGTAAGGGAACATTGGAAAGGGAACTACTGCCCTGCCACTGAGGGGAGGATAAAGTTATTCATTTACAAACGCAGTCAGTCGCGGGTTTGATGCGAGATATTTGTCTAGGCGGAATTTATGCGCTGGGTTAAAGGAAATAGATTTAATTCTCTAAGACGCTCTTCGTATGGTTTGTTCTTTAGGCTAGGTATCATTTTGGTAACTCTACGTTGAACTCGTTCTAGCTTGTTTATATCTTTTTGGTAATAAGGGCACCAGGATTGAACGCAGTATTCACTAAGGAATTGTAAAGGGTTAGGATAACTTCTTTGGATTTATGCTCAAATGACCTGCCTATAAAGCCAATTATTTTGTTTGCCTTCTTAACAACTTCTGAACATTGTTGACTCGGTTTTAGGTTACTCGATATTGTTACTCCCAGATCAGTTTCTCTGTTTACATTCTTAAGCGAAGTGCCATTCATCGAATAGTTTGCTTTCTCATTTAGGTATCCGATATGTAGTACTTTACATTTATCCGCATTGAAACTCATTTGCCAAATTTGGGCCCAACATGACAATTTATCTAGATTGTGTTGCATATCGTCAACTTGTTCTTTTGAGAGTACGCTATTTGCAATTTTTGTATCGTCAGCAAATTTTGAGATTGCAGGTGAGACCCTCATCTATGTCGTTGATGTAAATTAGAAAGAGAATTGGTCCTAGTACCGATCCCTGGGGTACCCCGCTACTTACATTGGTCCATTTAGATGCCTTACCGTTTATGACTACCCTTTGCTTCTGTTGCTGAGCCAATTTTCTATCCATTTCAACACACCGTCTTGTATTCCATGCGCTTTTAGTTTTAGCAGTAAACGTTTGTGGGGAACTTTGTCAAAGGCCTTTTGAAAATCAAGGTATATAATATCTACAGCTTTACTCTCATCGTAGAGGTTGAGGATATCGTGGAAGAAGTCTAAGATTTGTTAAACAGGAACGTTTTTTACGAAAGCCGTGTTGAGTATCTTTAAGTATGTTATTTTCCTCCAAGTGATTTACGAGTCTGTCTCGTATGACCGTTTCTAGCATTTTACATACAACTGAGGTTAAGCTAATTGGACGATAGTTACTGGGTAGGGATTTGCTGCCTTTTTTGAATATCGGTGTTACGTTGGCTAGCTTCCACTGATCAGGCATAGTTCCAGACTGCAAGGATTTATTGAATAGTAATGTCAGTGGTTTGGAGAGCTCATTCTTAGCTTCCTTTAGAACTCTAGGCGAGATTGTATCAGGTCCTGGCGTTTTATTTACCTTGAGTTTATCTAAACAATTCAATACTTCTCTCTCTGTAACGGTGATATTGCTTAGAACATCTGAATTATCAATCTGAATCGGCGATGGTGTAGGGATATCACTGAGGTCTTCTGTTGTAAAAACTGATGCAAAGAAGGTATTGAGGGCATTACTCATTTGTACTTCGTCTTTGGTGTATTCTCCTTTTTCATCGACTAACGGTCCAACAGTTGAAGTAACTACTTTTTTCTTTCTGATATAACTATAGAATTCTTTCGGGTTTGTTTTACTTTGATTCGCAATATGTAACTCTAAGGTCTTTTTACTTTGCTTAATTAACTTTTTGGCTTTGCGTCGTAGCTCATCCTAGGATTGTAGCCAATTTGCTACTGCCACCCTTTGCTACCAAGACTCAGCAAGAGACACCACTATCCTTGTCCTTTGTACCCCAGGAGATCCCTGAGATAACCTTTTGCCACGTTGTTGAATATTGAGATTGACACTGGACGCTACTTCCAGATATTATTTGCGGTAGTCACTGATGAGCTCGCCCTGCCACCTCGTACTTGCATCAGTAAAATAGTTTTTATCATTAAAATATCCTAGTCACCTTATTTTACCATATTTGATCACCCTTAGATAATATTATACAACTCTTTCAGCTCAACATAGAGCACAAATGTCCAATGTATGAAGTCTTTGGATTGCATTTCAACCGAACGCCACTTTCAAATGCATTGGTTTTGCAAAGGGTGGACAATAGGAAGGATATTGGCAGAGTCGCATTAATGATACTCCCCAATCATCATGTTTGCACGTTTGATTACTTTGGTTACTGACATAACACACAACCTCAACAGAATAATAGGATTCCACAAACACTCCCCACCATATACACATTCTTATAAAGCAGGAATAAGTTATTCTAATGATATTCATACAGGTATATTGTTATCGACTTCTCATCCACTCTGGAATTGGCAAATTTTACAGTCGGTCAATTCAGGTTACTAATGGATGATAATGTGTTAGTTCGTCAGAACAAAACTTAAAAACTGTGAATTGCTACGGTTTATCAGAACTGATAAAGTAGGATTCAAGAGATTTTGTTGTTGTCAAATATAGATCATGGCAAGTAAATTAGGCATGGATCATCTGGGGACCAAGAATTGCTGAGAAATTGCATATCCAAAGTGCATTTATTTAAATTATGGTAAGACTAGAAACTGCCCACGACAAGGGTAGGGGCAATATATGAGTGCAGACATATAAACTACAGTGCTTACTGGGTCGACAATCAGGCACTGTGATGCGAGTTGCCGAGATAATACCTTATCCAACCCAGCTGGTTTCTTATTGCATGCAACATTATAGGCAAAATTAAAGGGTTACTCTTCTAGTTTGCATCTTCTTACATCAGTTTTTTTAATACTGAGTTTTTGTGATTACTTACTGAAATTCAGTTTCATTGTTGTTGTTGTTGTTATTGTTCCCCAGGCTGTCTGGCCGAACAGCCCCAAGGTCTCGAGCAAGGCCAAGGCCATAAACGAGCGCCCCCACAAAAGCCTCCCTGCTTACCACTAACAAAGCCCGGGTGACCGAAGCCACTCCAAGGCAGGGAGCTGAGGAGGGTGCGGAAACACCCGGGAAACCAAAGCCCCACCCAAGGCCCTGTGCCCCTCAGCAATTATGAAGGGAAAGTTGAGGGGCAAGGGAAAATGTGACGCTTTGGCTCCCAATCTGCCAACTTCTAGGTTGGCAGTAGGGAGGTCAATCCACGGAAAAGACGCCGCCACTTGAGATCTAGAAGATATATAAGTAAAAGGAACAGTCAGAGTAAGCTATGGGTATGGCAGAGATCGCTCAGTTCTCACTCGGATAGACCAGCCCATCACCACATGACTAGAACCCAATCCTCTCAGCATCAGCTAAGAAAGGCCCTAGAAAGCCGCTTTTGTCGGGGGGGGGGGATAGCTCCCCTATTTTAACACCTTTCGGGGTTGGGCACCCGCCCTCAGTTTCATTGTTAAAGGTAGTGGTGCATGGGTTGAGTTAAACATGGAATAATTATCGCCAATTTGCACACAATTATCTTGCAAAATGCAATGGCACCGAAATAATTATTAACAATGGTATATAGGATTTTGTGGATCGTCTACACCGGACCTGTGACGTCATAGGAGTGCAAGTCCACCATCCAGTCCAGGATAAGGATACTCCTGTGACGTCACTATGACGTCACAGGTCCTGTGTAGACGATCCACAATATCCTTTATACCATTGTTAATAATTACTTCAGTGACATTGTATTTTGCAAGATAATTATGTGCAGGTTGGTGATTATTTATTCATGTTTATCTCAACCCAAGCATCACCACCTTTAAGGTATATTTTTTATACTGCTCACTTTATAATGAGTGATGATAGGGCGCACCTGTATTAACCTACACTATCCTTTGGGACAGGGTATAAGCATGTTACAGTAATCTATAACTCTGTGGATCCAAGAGATGAAACCAGTGAGAGCCAGATTTCACTATGGGCCCCTGATATGGCTGTACGGCAAGTTACTGGACTTGATTTTGTGTGGAGAGCCATGGACTCAGTGCGGTCACCGTAGGCGAATGGTAGGGATGCCATATCTACTGAAAGGTGACAGAATAGACTGAACATTGAATAACAGCTAAAATACACCATTTTGAACAGAGCTAGTGGCAAACAGCCCACACACAAGCACAATCATGAGCGAGAAGTGGATTATACCAGGAAACTAAGCAGGATTGTAGGCAGCACAATATGTCATTTTTTTTTGCTACAATTTGTTTTAATTGGAGCATCTCGGTATTGGTCCAATAAATATTGTATATAGTAAATTACTGTTTGCTTACCTTAATTTCTCTTAGGCACACGTCCAATTGGTTACGAAATTGAAATAAATATATAAATAAGAATAAAACAACACCATCATCTCCATTAACCTAATTATCCTCCCTGAACCATTGAACATACTGCCAAAAAAAATCGCCATTAACATTGTGCACAATGGCCTGCCCGTAATATAATTGAAGAGCTTGAGGTTAAGCCTGTGAGCTGCAACAAAGGGGCAGTAATCCTTTTCTGTGCAAAAATGATGCAGGGTTGGTGTAGACCATAGAGTTTTATAGATGATCTTATGAAACCTGACATTTTGTTGATGGTATGTATTTTTGTGTGTGAATTTGTATTTTGTGTTTGTGTGTTCATTGTTTTCTGTTGTGTTATCCCTATTCTGGCTCTGTCTTTGAATCGGCCACCTCCAAATAAACGAAAAACAAAGGGAAAAGAGTGAGAACAAATAATGAAAAGTGGGGATTGGGCCTGAGTATATAGAATAAAATAGAATGTATTTTGCAGGGTTGAATACTTGATTTTGTTACTTATAGGATGTCCATAAATCCTTCATTTGCTTTATCATTCACTTTCAAAAGGAGTTGGAGTATCGGAAGCCCGATTTGGAGTTGGAGTATCGGAAGCCCGATTTGGAGTTGGAGTATCGGAACCCCGATTTAAGATTCTTAATTTATAAATTATCTTCAGGACATTATTCTAGTATACGTTTACTATATGGCTATAAATTCTACCTCACAGACGGTGATTGCAGGCGAAAAGGAAGAGTTACTTTTATAGTTATATTTTGTAGTTTTTATGATTATTTACCGATATTCAGATTTCTTGTTAAGGGGGGGGGGGGGGGTCACTTTTTGGGCGATTTTTGCATGTATTCATTATTTGTCGTTTCATCCCTAGAACTCCATAAAAAAAAAACAAAAAAAACAAAAAAAAAAAAAAAAAAAAATCCATTAGATTCTAGTTTAATTTGTAAATTTTTCGGTAAAAAAATGTCCCGGCCAAAGGCCGATTCTTATAACATTACAGGCTCACTATCGTTCGCCAGGGAAAAAATTGACACCTAAATAGCACGAAAGGTCTAAATATTGACGAAGAAATGGGGCGAAAGGTCTTAAAATCGACTAAATAATGGGGCAAACATCTTAACATTTGAAAACTAATGGGGCTAAACATGAGGGAGAAAGTGGTCCATAAAACCGGGCCCCCCCCCCCTTAAGTTATATGTTTTACTATGTTTATGGTTTGTAAAGCTGCTGATCCTAATGGAGACTGCTCAAGAGCACTTGTTCACAACATTAATGGAGACTGCTCAAGAGCACTTGTTCACAACATTAATGGAGACTGCTCAAGAGCACTTGTTCACAACATTTTCGGTCAGAACCGATTCATATTGGTTCACTGTGGAAAATATAAGTATGAAGAGGGTAATTAATGTGTCTATTATGATATACTATTATAAAGGTCTATTGGAAGCAACCAATCCATTTACTAGAATGATAGAACTGTAAATGACAATCAACGTGCCCAATGATTCTATAGAATATACGTTTATATATGCTTTGTATCTCCTTAGTTTTCACAGTGGATTGGCACCTGGACTGGGTATATGTTTACATGTGGCATTATATTTATCAAGATTAAACTTTTTGAATAAGATCAGCCTTCGGCCGGGACATTTTTCTACCAAAAAATGTACACATTTATCTCGAAGGGGGACTGAGATGTTTATTTTGTTTATAAGTTTGATAGAGGTCTAGGAAGCAAAATAAAAATTATATACGGTAGCCTAAATACCGGTCATTTCTAAAATATATATATATGAAATAACGTCCCCTTAAACCGATAATACGAAGTCTAAATATACGGTATGCCCTTTTCTTTGGTTAAAGGGTCCAATTCCTCCACCTATAGCAGCCTTCATGCTGCTATTGGCGGAGGAGATTGGCCCATTCCTCAATAAAAAGTTCATATTTTTAGACCTGGTATAATCCATCAAAGTGTTTATTGGCATATCTAGACTTTGGCCCCTCTTGCACGCAGCCCGAGATTGTTAGTTGTCTTCTGTAGGGAGACCACCTCGCTTGTTTTCTCTTTCTCTCCCTCTCTCTTTGGCTTGTATCCAGTCGGCACCATTCAACCTACTGTTTTAAGATATTTACCCCCATCTAGGTGTCAATATTTTCCTGGCGAGCGGTAGCGAGCCAGCATATATATACTTTTGTTTTGACAGCAAGCTAAACTTGTACATTTTTCGATAGAAAAATTTCTCCGGCGAAGCCGGATTTCTCCATTCAATGCTGGCTCGCTATCTCTCGACAGGCAGAAATCGACACCTGTATGAGGATACACGTCTTAAAACAGTTGGCTGAATGGGGCCGAATGGATACAAGCCAGTGAAAGAGAGAAAAGGAGAGAAAGATAAATAAAGCCGGTGACCCCCCTTAACTCCGTCACTATCCTAACTCTTTCCTTCATTTATTCAGACTATCATTAGACAATTTCATAAAATAGGCGCCTTCACATATGGGTATACTGTATTCGACACATGTGCTAAGTGGCTTTAAATGAAGCACAGATGCTTGTTGAGCTCACACAAAAGTTTATATTTTCTCAACGAAGCTATCCAGGAACAAGAGATACGTACAAGCAGCAATGATTGTAAATAACACTGAGTTGCTCTGGCTAGACCTTTGAATCATACGTAATAGGCCTTAAGGGGGGTCACCTGCTTGTTTTCATCTTTCTCTCCTTTTCTCTCTTTTCCTGACTTGTATCCATTCGGCCCCATTCAGCCAACTGTTTTAAGACGTTTATCCCCATCCAGGTGTCTATTTCTTCCTGGCGAGCGATAGCAAGCCAGCATTGTATGGAGAAATCCGGCTTCGCCGGAGACATTTTTCTATCGAAAAATGTACAAATTTAGCTTGCTGTCAAAACAAGAATATATATATGCTGGCTCGCTACCGCTCGCCAGGAAAATATTGACACCTGGATGGGGGTAAATGTCTTAAAGCAGTAGGCTGAATGGGGCCGAATGGATACAAGCCAAAGAGAGAGGGAGAGAAAGAGACAACAAGTGAGGTGGGTTCCCTTGGAGGTCACTGGACCAAGAAAACTATTATCCGTATAACTTAGACCCCAAACACGCGAGGACCTCATTTATTGTAACATTCCTTTATTATTTTATATAAGTGCGTTAGGTCAGGCCTGGTGGAATAGCCTAATTTAGATATATATATATATATATATATATATATATATACCTTTTCTTAGGCCGAAATAGGCATTTTCGCAATCGATTTTCGACAATTCCGGGAGTTGATAGACATTTCTTATATTGATTCCACACATTTGCAAATATTATTTACGACTATACATTATCGTCTAGTCAATGGTTCCTCACAGTAGTTCCCCAAGTACCAGTTATAATATAATGGTTGATAGCAAATGTAGTTTTATATAATATTCTGCAATTTTTTAACCTACATCCCATTTATTATTTTACTTGACGAATTTGCACTCTGCCATCTTGAGCTACAGACCACTACTTTTAGCTGATTGGCTGATGCTACATTGCACGAATAACATGTTTTAGAAGTAAAAACAAACATAATCAATATACTAGACAGTGCTAATTCGCCAAGTTATAAAAAAATATATATATTTACTAGAGCTACCTGGCATACTTAAGGGGGCCCACCTCATGTTTTTTCTCTCTCTCTGGGTTGTATCCATTCGGTCCCATTCAGCCTACTGTTTTAAGACGTTTATCCCCATCCAGATGTCGATTTTTTCCTGGCGAGCGGTAGCGAGCCAGCATATTTTTGTTTATGTTTTTAACAGCAGGTTAAAGTTGTACATTTTTCAATAGAAAAATTTCTCCGGCGAAGCCGGATACTCCATACAATGTTGGCTCGTTATCGCTCGCCAGGAAGAAATCGACACCTGAATGGGGAACTCCTGTTTCATTTATTTGGCCTCTCTTACTGATTTTCTTTGTGCCTCATTTACACTAAGAGCAATCCAGCTAGCTCTCACAAACATCTCCTCCTATCCACTTCACTACACTAAACATGCACAGCACACTTCATTCCTCCACACCAATTTTTTTAAAAATTATGAATTTCAGCCCAGCCTCGGAGTCTCCAGGGGGGGGGGGGGGGCGGGGGGGGGGGGGGGGGGGGGGGGGGGGGGGGGGGGGGGGGGGGGGACCATAAATGCCCCCACACCCGACCGACCATCCCCTGACGACCCCACAAAATTACCTGGACCTCGGCCTATTACTCTTTTTATTGATTTCTGCAACATTCGCGGACTTTCCTCTAACTTTCACTCTGTTGAACACCATCTCTCCTCCTACAATCCTGATCTTCTCTTCCTCACCGAAACTCAGGTGTCTGTAGCAACATCCAGCAACCCCTTCTCTCTATCCTCCTACTTTCTCTATCCTAGTTTCAAAGCCAAAGGCGGGTGTTGTGCATATGTGCACAACAAACTCACTTGCTCTCGTGTTCCCGATTTCGACTCCTCAGAATTCTCTACTTTATGGCTCAAACTTTCCTGTCATTCTCTTACTAAATATTTCTGTGCTGTCTATCTTTCCCCTAACTCTACCAACTTTTCCAAATTCTTTGATTCTAAACTCTACAGTGGAACACATTCTATCCAATTCTCCTTTCTCAGAAATCTCCATCTTAGATTTCAACGTTCACCACTGCAAATGGCTCTCCTCTCACACTACTGACCCACCTGGTGAACAAGCCTACGTCTTTTCTATCATAAATGACGTAGAGCAGTTAGTTCAGCAACCCACCCGTATCCCGGATCGCATCGGAGATCGGCCCAACATTCTTGACTTGTTTCTAACTTCTAACCCTTCTTCTTATACTGTCGATCTTTTATCTCCTTTGGGCTCCTCCGACCATAAACTTATCTCTGTCAACTGTCCTATCTCTCCAGTACGGCCACCCGATCCTGCTAGCCGGCGGCGCTTGTGGCACTTTGGCGCTGCCGACTGGGAGGCTCTCCGGCAGTACTTCTTTGATTTCCCATGGAGTGATTTCTGCTTCCGTGGCCGGGGACTCTCGGAGAGTGCTGAACGCATTACCGAGGTAATCCTATCGGGCATGGAAGCATACATTCCATTCTCTTTCTCTCAGACTAATGCTAAAAAATCTTGGTTTACTCACGCCTGTTCTACTGCTGTCCGCAATAAGGAGGAAGCACTCAAACAGTACCGACGCCTTAAAACTCAAGACTCCCATTCTTCCTATGTTTCTGCCCGGAATCAAGCCAAATCTGTTCTTCGACTTGCCAAACACTCTTTCACCAATAATAAATGCACTGAACTACCCAACTCTAGCTCTTCCCAAGCTTTCTGGCATCTAGCCAAAAACCTCTCCAACAAGTTCTCTTCCTCGTCTTTCCATCCCCTTTCTCATTCTGATGGCACAACCATCACTTCTTCCTCTGACAAAGCTAAACTCTTCGCTCAAACTTTTGCTAGAACTCCACCTTGGATGATTCCGGTGCTATTCCTCCCTCTCCACCCTCCTCTCTCTTACTTAGTTACTAACCCATCTGTCCCCTACTAACTTCCTAATCCTGCCACGGACATTAGTTCCAGGGAAGTAGTTCCCTTTCCAATGTTCCCTTACCCACTCTAAACCACTGTTTGGACACTTGATCCTCAGTGTTTTGGAGGACAAGCAGCCTAGAAGTGTCACTAGACCTGTTGTTGCTTGATTTCCTTTGTAGTCCTTTGTACTTATGCCTAATATCCTAATCTCTTCTAAAGATGTACTTTCTAGCCTCTCTGGGCTTATACTAAGAAGGCATACGGTACGGACGGTGTTCCTCCTGTTCTCAAAAACTGTGCTTCCATGCTGACTCCCTGCCTAGGCAAACTCTTTCGTCTCTGTCTATCCTCTAACGTCTTCCCTTCATGCTGGAAGTTTGCTCACATTCAACCTGTCCCAAAGAAGGGTGACCGCTCTCAACCCTCCAACTATCGTCCAATTGCTCTCATCTCATGTCTTTCTAAAGATTTTGAAACTATTCTTGCTTCCAAATTTCTTAAGCATTTCTCTTCTCATAATCTGCTCTCAGATCGCCAGTATGGCTTCCTTAAGGGTCGCTCTACTGGTGATCTTCTTTCATATCTTACTAACTCTTGGTCATCCTCCTTTCGGGACTTCGGTGAAACTTTTTCTATTGCACTAGACATATCGAAAGCCTTCGATAGAGTCTGGCACAAATCTTTAATTTCTAAACTACCCTCCTTCGGTTTCTATCCCTCCATCTGTGCCTTTGTCTCTAATTTCCTTTCCGGCCGTTCCATAGCCGCGGTTGTGGACGGCCATTGTTCATTTCCTCACCCTATAAACTCCGGTGTTCCTCAGGGCTCTGTCCTATCTCCTATTCTCTTTCTAATTTTTATAAATGATCTCCTCAATTGTACCTCAATTCCCATCCATTCATATGCAGACGACTCAACCTTACACTACTCCATTAGTTTTTCAGAACGCCCCAGACAGCAATCCCTCAACGACAAACGTAATGAAGCCATAGAACTCTTAAATTCTGATCTAAATACAATCTCCAATTGGGGCAGAGAAAACCTTGTTACCTTTAATGTATATATGTGTAGTCACGTAAAGGGTTGAATGAGCTTGAATACTATTTTGTAATAAACATGCTTCTATTTTTGTCTGTAAAGGTGTATATAATGTACCGTATGTGTAGTTGGCATTTGTAGGCTATACAATTATTTTTTTTTTTTTTTTTTTTTTTATAGAAATGGATATATAGTCTACAGTAAATTATTTACCATTACATGTTCTCATATATAGGTCTAAATGAATGGTGTAAGTGTGTACTCCATGCACAACAAAGTTTATGTCCTTGACTAATTAGGCATATACTGTTATGGAAGCGTATGTGTCTTTGTGTCGAATTGTGGGTATAATTGCGAGTATGGCCTTTGAACATCAAGTCAATAGTTGTACAATGTATATTATATATATTCAATTTTGTAAATGGTATTACATGGGTAATTGTGATAAAAAACAATCAGCTGTGAGCTCTGGGAAGTGAGTGTGACCTCAGTGTTAATCACCATTAACCCTCCGGGCCCGGGCTGTATCTCCAAAGGACAGGGTGGGCTACCCGGGCGATCTGGCCAAAAAACGTCTAGGCCTAGGCTACCGTATTTTTTTTAATTTTAACTGCTAGAAATTTCCCACGCATCTATAAATGCAGTGCGGTTTCCAATCTGTAGACTGGCGTTGAGTAGAGCTCTCTAAGTCAACTGGTTCAGTTGTGATGACGATTTCAGTGGAGCTAATTTTGCCGCGATGTTGACAGTATCGGAGCTTTTCACACTAATTTCGTCTGACGTCACAACAATAACATTGATCCGACGTCTCCTTATTGTTTTCGGAGGTGCGGTGACGCAACGATCGGCTTTGTTTACATTCGTCGGACGCACAGCGTTCAGACCAAGCCGAATAGGCTTGAAAGCTTACTGCCTAGTAACAGGACACCCGGGCACCTGCCCTTATTTCGTGGTGTCCTTCCACACGGACACCCGGGGAGGAAGGGTTAATCAACTCTGCGTAAGCAGAGTTTGGTATCGCCCCCCCCCCCCCCCCCCTTATAGTGGGTACCACTGAAAAAAAAAATCTGTCGTCAGCGTTGTCGTTGTCGTTGTTGTCGTTGTCCGTCTGTCTCGGAACTCCTCCTAGACCGTTGGACAGATTTTCACCAAATTTCACACGAACATTTGTTGCGTGAATGCGACCGTCAGTCAAAAAAGATTTTTTGAATTTATGCAATAATTATGATTTTAGGTCCAAATTATGGTTTTACCCCCCCCCCCCCCCCCTAGTCCCACCTTCCCGGACCCCCCCATCTATGATGGCGTTTTTAGTGTGTGAGCCCCAAAGGGGCTCACACTCTAAGAACACATTCGGTCTGGGGGCGAAAACATCTCGCTCCGTATTTGCTAGGTTAAGTTAGTTTAGTTGGCATTAGAAGTGATGGTAGTAATATTTGGAATTATGGTGATAGTAGTGATAATGGTGATAATAGTAGTGATGATGGTTGTAATTGTATTGATGATGATGACAGTAGTGATGATGATGACAGTAGTAGATATGATGGTGACAGTAGTAGATATGATGGTGACAGTAATAGTAGTAGTAATGATGGTCATAATAGTAGTGATGATGGTGACAAGTAATGATGATAGTTGTAGTGATAATAATGACAGTAGTGATGATGGTAGTGACGATGGTGTGAGTATTAGTGATGATGGTGAGTAGTAGTGCAGATGGTGAAATTTGTAGTGATGATGACAATAGTTATGGTGATGAAGATCATAGTAATGGTGATGATGGCAGTAGTAGTGATGATGGTGACAGTAGGGTAAATGATGGTCATATTTGTGACAGTAGTAATGATGATGGTCATAGTAGTAGTGATGATGTTAACAGTAATAATGATGATTGTAAGATGGTGGTGATGATATTAGTAATGATGGTTGATAGTTGTAGTATCAATGATGATAGTAGTGATTAAGATGGTAGTGCCAATGGACAGTGATGATGGTGAGAGTAGTAGTGATGATTATAATTGTAGTAGTGATGATGATCATAGTAATGGTGATGATGACAGTACTCGTGATAATTGTGGCAGTTGTAGTGATTTATCAACTCTGCGTAAGCAGAATTTGGTATCGCCCCCCCCCCCCGTATAGTGGGTACCACACAACAAACAAATTCTGTCGTCGTCGTCGTCGTCGTTCGTCTGTCTCGGAACTCCTCCTAGACCGTTGGACGGATTTTCACCAAATTTCACACGAACATTTGTTGCGTGAATGTGAACGTCAGTCAAAAAAGATTTTTTGAATTTATGCAATAGTTATGATTTTAGGTCCGAAATATGGTTTTACCAAGCCCCTCAACCTCCCCCCCACCCCCCCGCCACCCAGCAATGATGGCGTTCTGAGGGCGAAAACATCTTCCTACGCATTTGCTACGTTAAGTTAGTTCAGTTGGCATTAGAAGTGATGGAAGTAATAATGGGATTGATGGTGATAGTAATGATGATGGTGATAATAGTAGTAATGATGGTTGTAGTTGTATTGATGATGATGACAGTAGTGATGATGACAGTAGTATATATGATGGTGACAGTAGTAGATATGATGGTGACAGTACTAGTAGTAGTGATGATGGTCATAATAGTAGTGATGATGGTGACAAGTAATGATAGTTGTAGTGATAATTATGACAGTAGTGATGATGGTAGTGAGTATTTGTGAAGATGGTGAGTAGTTGTGAGGATGATGAAAGTTGTAGTGATGATGACAATAGTTGTGATGATGAAGATCATAGTAATGGTGATGAGGGCAGTAGTAGTGATGATGGTGATAGTAGGATACATGATGGTAATACTTGTGACAGTAGTAATGATGATGGTTATAGTAGTAGTGATGATGTTAAAAGTAGTAATGACGATTATAAAATGGTGGTGATGATAGTAATGATGGTTGATAGTTGTAGTATCAATGATGATAGTAGTGATTAAGATGGTAGTGACAATGGTGACAGTAGTAGTGATGATGGTGAGAGTAGTAGTGATGATTGTAATTGTAGTAGTGATGATCATAGTAATGGTGATGATGACAGTAGTCGTGATCATTGTGGCAGTTGTAGTGATGATGGCAGTAGTAGTGATGATGGTGTTTGTGCTTGATGATGGTATTAGTAGTGATGATGGTAACCTATCGCAGAGTTGGGTATGCCGTTTTGATTTTGGGCAAAACGGCACGTCTACTTTAGTTTAGTTGGCATTAGAAGTGATGGTAGTATTAATGGGATTGATGGTGATGTAGTTATGATGGTGATAATAGTATTGATGATGGTTGTATTTGTATTGATGATGACAATAGTAGATATGATGGTGACAATACTAGTAGTAGTGATGATGGTCATAATAGTAGTGATGATGGTGATAAGTAATGATGATAGTTGTGATAATGATGACACTAGTGATGATGGTGAGTAGTAGGGATGATGGTGAAAGTTGTGATGGTGATGACAATAGTTGTGATGATGATCATAGTAATAGTGATGATGGCAGTAGTAGTGATGATGGTGCAGTTGTAGTGAGGATGGCAGTAATATGGTGATATTAGGATACATGATGGCAATACTTATGACAGTAGTAATGATGATGGTTATAGTAGTAGTGATGATGTTAACTGTAGTAATGATGATTGTAAGATGGTGGTGATGATAGTAGTAATGATGGTTGATTGGTGTAGTATCAATGATTACAGTATAGTAGTGATTTAGATGGTAGTGACAATGGTGACAGTAGTAGTGATGATGGTGAGAGTAGTAGTGATGATTGTAATTGTAGTAGTGATGATCATAGTAATGGTGATGATGACTAGTCGTGATGATTGTGGCAGTTGTAGTGATGATAGCAGTAGTAGTGATGATGGTATTAGTAGTGATGGTAACCCATCGCAGAGTTGGGTATGCTGTTTTGATTTTGGGCAAAACGGCACTTCTACTTTAGTTTAGTTGGCATTAGAAGTGATGGTAGTAATAGTGGGATTGATGGTGATAGTAGTGATGATGGTGATAATAGTAGTGATGATGGTTGTAGTTGTATTGATGATGATAGTGATTATGATGACAGTAGTAGATATGATGGTGACAGTACTAGTAGTAGCATAGTCTATGAGTAGTAGTGATGATGGTGACAAGTAATGATGATAGTTGTAGTGATAATGATGACAGTAGCGGTGATGGTAGTGACGATGGTGTGAGTATTAGTGATGATGGTGATTAGTAGTGATGATGCTGAAAGTTGTAGTGATGATGACAATAGTTGTGATGATGAAGATCATAGTAATGGTGATGATGGCAGTAGTAGTGATGATGGTGATAGGATACATGATGGTAATACTTGTGACAGTAGTAATGATGATGGTTATAGTAGTAGTGATGATGTTAACAGTAGTAATGATTATTGTAAGATGGTGGTGATGATAGTAGTAATGATGGTTGATAGTTGTAGTATCAATGATGATAGTAGTGATTAAGATGGTAGTGACAATGGTGACTAGTAGTGATGATGAGAGTAGTAGTGATGATTGTAATTGTAGTAGTGATGATGATCATAGTAATGGTGATGATGACAGTAGTCGTGATGATTGTGGCAGTTGTAGTAATGATGGCAGTAATAGTGATGATTGTGATTGATAATGGTATTAGTAGTGATGATGGTAACCTATCGTAGAGTTGGGTATGCCATTTTGATTTTGGGCAAAACGGCACGTCTACAGATAGTAGTAGTAGTAGTGATGATCATAGTAATGGTGATGATTACAGTAGTAGTGATGATAGTGCAGTTATAGTGAGGATGGCAGCTAAAATCTTTCGTGGTTACCGTGAGCAGAGGAATGCTATGAGAAACTTGTAGCGAGATATTCTTTAATCTTAATGTCAACAAGAAATGCCACAACCAGCTAGCTGTATCTGAGCATTCCTCTGCTCAAGGTAACCACGAAAGATTTTAGCTGTATTTATTAGCTACTGTCAACAATATTCTGGTATCGCCCCCCCCCCCACCGGAAAATAAAAATCTGTCGTCGTCGTCGTCCGTCTGTCCCGAAACTCCTCCTAGACCGTTCGACGGATTTTTACCAAATTTCACAAGAACATTTGTTGGGTGAATGCGAACGTCAGTCAAAAAATATTTTTTGAATGTGTCCAATAGTTATGATTTTAGATCCAAAATATGTTTTTACCCCCCTCCCCAGCAATGATGATGGTGTTCTGTGTGTGTGTTTGCACACACACAGAACGGGATCATTGCTGGGGGCGAAAACATCTCGCTCTGCATTTACTAGGTTAAGTTAGTTTAGTTGACATTAGAAGTGATGGTATACAAAATAGTAATAGTGGGATTGATGGTGATAGTAGTGATGATGGTTGTAATTGTAATAATTATGATTACAGCAGTGATGATGACTAGTAGATAATTATGATGGTGACAGTACTAATAGTAGTGATGTTGGTCATAATAGTAGTAATGATGGTGACAAGTAATTATTATAGTTGTAGTGATAATGATGACAGTAGTGATGATGGTAGTGACGATGGTGACAGTAGTAGTAAAGATGGTGAGTAGTAGTGACTGGTGAAAGTTGTAGTGATGATGGTAAAAGTAGTAGTGATGACTATAATAGTAGTAGTGCTGATGATAGTGATGGACCTGATGGTAATAGTAGTAAGGATGATGGTGATAGTAGTAATGATGGTGATAATAGTAGTGATTATGGTGATAGTTGTAGTTATAATGATGACAGTTGTGATGATGGTGACAGTAGTAGTGATGATGTTAACACTAGTAATGATGATTGTAAGATTATGGTGATAATAGTAGTTATGATGGTGATAGTTGTAGTAAAAATGATAGTAGTAACAATGGTGACAGTAGTAGTTATGATGGTGACAGTAGTAGTGATGATGGTTGAGAGTAGTTGTGATAGTAGTAGTCATGATAATCATAGTAATGGTGATGATGACAGTAGTAGTGATGATGGTGGAGATGGCAGTAGTAGTGATGATGGTGATAGTATGATTGGTGATGGTAATACTTGTTATGATGGTAACCCATCTCTGAGTTGAGTATGCCGTTTTGATTTTGGGCAAAACGGCACGTCTACTTTTGGTATCGCCCCCCCCCCCCCCCCCCCCCGTATAGTGGGTACCACACAAAAAAAATGTCTGTCGTCGTCGTCGTCGTCGGTCTGTCTCGAAACTCCTAGACCGTTGGACGGATTTTCACCAAATTTCACACAAACATTTGTTGCGTGAATGCGAACGTCAGTCAAAAAAGATTTTTTGAATTTATGCAATAGTTATGATTTTAGGTCCAAAATATGGTTTTACCCCCTCCCTCCTCCCAGACCCCCCCCCCCCCCCCCCCCCCAGCAATGATGGCGTTATTAGTGTGTGAGCACACTAAGAACGCATTCGTTCTGGGGGCGAAAACATCTCGCTCCGTATTTGCTAGGTTAAGTTAGTTTAGTTGGCATTAGAAGTGATGGTAGTAATAGTGGGATTGATGGTGATAGTAGTGATGATGGTGATAATAGTAGTGATGATGGTTGTAGTTGTATTGATGATGATGACATTAGTGATAATGATGACAGTAGTAGATATGATGGTGACAGTACTAGTATTAGTGATGATGGTCATAATAGTAGTGATGATGATGACAAGTAATGATGATAGTTGTAGTGATAATGATGACAGTAGTGATGATGGTGTGAGTATTAGTGATGATGGTGAGTAGTAGTGATGATGGTGAAAGTTGTAGTGATGATCGTAGTTGTGATGATGAAGATCATAGTAATGGTGATGATGGCAGTAGTAGTGATTATGGTGATAGGATACATGATGGTAATACTTGTGACAGTAGTAATGATGATGGTTATAGTAGTAGTGATGATGTTAACAGTAGTAATGATGATAATAAGATGGTGGTGATGATAGTAATAATGATGGTTGATAGTTGTAGTATCAATGATGATAGTAGTGATTAAGATGGTAGTGACAATGATGACAGTAGTAGTGATGATGAGAGTAGTAGTGATGATTGTAATTGTAGTAGTGATGATTATAGTAATGGTGATGATGACAGTAGTCGTGATGATTGTGGCAGTTGTAGTGATGATGGCAGTAGTAGTGATGATTGTGATTGATGATGGTATTAGTCGTGATGATGGTAACCCATCGCAGAGTTGGGTATGCCGTTTTGATTTTGGGCAAAACGGCACGTCTACTTTATTATATTTTGCCTACATACATCCCTTTTCGAAGTTAGAAAATTCTTTACAATACGTAGTTCCCAGGGCACATAGCTGTGACTAAGTATATTATATACAATTGCATTTTGATTGATCGAGTTGATAGCCAGGTGCCTCTAAGAGAGACATCTCTCAAAAGGCTCAGCCTTATTTTTTTGTATTATCAACTCTGCGTAAGCAGAGTTTGGTATCGCCCCCCCCCCCCCCCCCCCCCGTATAGTGGGTACCACACGAAAAAAATGTCTGTCGTCGTCGTCGTCGTCCGTCTGTCTCGGAACTCCTAGACCGTTGGACGGATGTTCACCAAATTTCACACAAACATTTGTTGCGTGAATGCGAACGTCAGTCAAAAAAGATTTTTTGAATTTACGCAATAGTTATGATTTTAGGTCCAAAATATGGTTCCCCCCCCCCCCTTCCCCCCCCTCCCCCCCCCCCCCCCCCCTCCCCCCAGCAATGATGGCGTTCTTAGAGTGTGAGCCCCAAAGGGGCTCGCACACTAAGAACGCATTCGTTCTGGGGGCGAAAACATCTCGCTACGTATTTGCTAGGTTAAGTTAGTTTAGTTGGCATTAGAATTGATGGTAGTAATAGTGGGATTGATGGTGATAGTAGTGATAATGGTGATAATAGTAATGATGATGGTTGTAGTTGTATTTATAATGTTGACAGTAGTGATGATGATGACAGTAGTAGATATGATGGTGACAGTAGTAGATATGATGGTGACAGTACTAGTAGTAGCATAGTCTATGAGTAGTAGTGATGATGGTCATAATAGTAGTGATGATGGTGACAAGTAATGATAGTTGTAGTGATAATAATGACAGTAGTGATGATGGAAGTGACGATGGTGTGAGTATTAGTGATGATGGTGAGTAGTAGTGATGATGGTGAAAGTTGTAGTGATGATGATAATAGTTGTGATGATGAAGATCATAGTAATGGTGATGATGGCAGTAGTAGTGATGATGGTGACAGTAGGATACATGATGGTAATACTTGTGACAGTAGTAATGATGATGGTTATAGTAGTAGTGATGATGTTAACAGTAGTAATGATGAGTGTAAGATGGTGGTGATGATAGTAGTAATGCTGGTTGATAGTTGTAGTATCAATGCTAGTAGTGATTAAGATGGTTGTGACAATGGTGACAGTAGTAGTGATGATGGTGAGAGTAGTAGTGATGATTGAAATTGTAGTAGTGATGATAATCATAGTAATGGTGATGATGACAGTAGTCGTGATGATTGTGGCGATTATAGTGATGAAGGAAGTAGTAGTGATGATGGTATTAGTAGTGATGATGGTAACCCATCGCAGAGTTGGGTATGCCGTTTTGATTTTGAACAAAACGGCACGTCTACTTTATTATTATATATTTTTGTTTTTAACAAATCATTTGTATGCAAAATTGTATTGTATACTAAAGGCTAAATAAAAAGATTTCAATAAAAAAAAAAAAAAAAAATGCTTCCAAAACCCAATTTCTCCATCTATCTACCCATAAGGAACTCCCAGCGGACTATCCCTTATTCTTCAACAATACAAAAATCAATCCTTCATCTTCTCTCAATATTCTTGGTGTCTCTTTTTCTTCTGCTCTCAGTTGGAAGGACCATATTGCCAGTCTTGCTAAGGCAGCCTCCCAGAAGCTGGGTGTGCTCAACCGCCTTAGGGGGTTCTTTTCCCCTGCACAGCTTCTTGCTCTGTACAGGGGCATAGTGCATCCTTGTATTGAGTATTGTTCACATGTGTGGGGAGGTTCCTCTCACACCGCTCTCCTAGACAAAGTTGAAAGGAAGGCCTTTCGTATCATTAGCTCCCGTCCACTCACCAACTCTCTGCAATCTCTCTCTCTCCGCCGCAATGTTGCATCTCTCTCGCTATTCTATCGCTACTACAATAATCAGTTTTCCTCAGAGCTTTCCCAGTGTATACCACCTCCTTCACGTAGGGCACGTGGTACCCATCTTGCAACTCAATCCCACCCCTACTCTGTGCAACTCTCCAACCCGAGAGTGAAACGTTACTCTCAGTCTTTTTTCTACTCATCAGCTGAGCTCTGGAACTCTCTCCCAGAATCAGTCTTTCCCTCTTCCTTTGACTTAAATTGCTTCAAACTCTGTGTGTCCAGGCATTTTGGCTCGAACGTCCCTTGATTTTGGCCCTGTCACTCTTTCAACTATGGGGGAGGCACTCGCTATAGGCAGTTCTGCCTTTTGCCTCTCTCAATCACAGGAAAAAAAAAAAAAAAAAAAAAAGCGTCTAAAAACAGTTGGTTGAATGGGGCCTAATGAATACAAGCCAGAGAAAGAGAGAAAAGGAGAGAAAAAAGCATGTCACCCCCCTTAAGTGAATGAAGAAGAAAAACTGACTAGCTTTCCTACATATTATTGAGTCTACCTAATTATTATCTGTGCACACATTCATTACAAAATGCTTTAGACATCCTACCATATTTAAAATTTTAATATTTCGCTTTTACTTGTATTTTCCCCTTAGCTTCGCATGCATAATGCTGAAAATGTCTCTAGTATTTATCATGGTCTCTGGATCTTCTGGATGACCTAGTTGTGTGTGCATTTGTATTTTGTTTTGTGTGTGTTCATTGTTTTCTGTTGTGATGTTCATATTCGGGTTCTGTCTTGAGTGGGCCCCTCCCCAAAAAAATGAAAATAAAATAAATAAAAAATAAACAAAAAATAAAAAAAAGGAAAAGTGGGGATTGGGCCTGGAATTAGTTACACCCGAGAATGTAACAACACTACCAGACAGCAATTATAGTCTGTTTGTCTGTTTGTTTTCAGCTGATGGTTAAGTGCCATGTCCCCATCTTAATTATATGGATAGTATGAACATTATAAAGTTAATTATGTTATTAGTTATGTTAACTTAGCAATTCGATTATTCAAGTACATTGGGGTTTGTAATTGATGAATAATGTTAACAACTGGGTGTTACTTATATGATTATTGTGAAAATTATAGTTAATTATATTATTAGTTATGTTAACTTAGCAATAATGGGATGCAGAGATATATTAGCTTCATATGATTCCAGTAATATTGATAAATCTACTGCAGGTCAGGTAAAGGTATTGAGGGATAGGCCTTTACAACGGCACCTCGTATCTACATTCTACTTTTTGCTATTTGTCTGAAAAGTGTAGAGAGGGGAAAAGGGGTGTTGGAGAGAGAGGAAGCTGTTGGAGTGGCTTTGTTATGTGTGTTAAAGGGGGATGGTTCACTTTTTGGGCGATTTTTGCATGTATTCATTATTTTTCTAGTTTCCTCCCTAGACCTCCATCAAATTAAAAAAAAACACATCCATTAGATCCCTCTTTTAGATTAATTTGTACTTTTTCGGTAGAAAATTTGCCGGCCGAAAGCCGGTTCTTCCAACATTACATGCTCACTATCATTCGCCAGGGAAAAAATCGACACTTAAATAACACGAAAGGTCTAAATATTGAAGAAGAAATGGGGCGAAAGGTCTTAAAATCGACTGATTAATGGGGCAAACATCGTAACTTCTGAAAGCTAATGGGGCTAAACATGAGGAAGAAAGTGGTCCAGAAAACCGGTCCATCCCTCCTTAAAGGTGTTGAATTTTTCGTGAGGTGTAAGAGATTATAGTATCGTGGACGGACCGGACACTCGCCCGGACTGTGTTTGCTGTTTGCCAGACGCGAGGCAATAGTGTGCACGGTTTTTAATGGGGCCCACTTTTTTTTTTTTTTTTTTTTTCCCTCTCTCTCTGGGTTGTATCAATTCGGCCCCATTCAGCCAACTGTTTTAAGACGTTTATCCCCATCCAGATGTCAATATTTTCCTGGCGAGCGGTATCAAGCCAGCATATATTTTGAAATGTTTTTGTCAGCAGGCTAAATTTGTACATTTTTCGATAGAAACATTTCTCCGGCGAATCCGGAATGCTTTATACAATGCTGGCTCGCTATCGCTCGCCAAGAAGAAATCGACACCTGGATGGGGCTAAACGTCTTAAAACAGTAGTCTGAATGGGGCCGAATGGATACAAGCCAGGGAAAGACAGAAAAGGAGAACAAGATAAAAAAAAAGCCGGTGACCCCCCTTATAAAAGTATGCCAGTACTTTGTTCATGCAACTGAGCGTCCCCCTCTCCTTGTCCACAGGTGCGGCAGGTGATGGAGATGACGATACGGGGGGAGGTGGAGCCAAGCCCGGGGAGCTGCTACGTGGCCGTGCTGAAGGAGGAGCCGCCCTTGGTCAAGTCGCGGCTCCCGGTCGTGCAGGACCTTGTTATGTTCGCCGTACAGGGAGGTAAGACGAGAACCACCCTTAACGTTATCCCCTTGAGGATTACCACACGTTTTGACAGTTTATTCTGGCTATCCTTCCACGATTTTATTCTTATTAGGAAGGAATTGTAGGAGTCAGAGGGATGATTGAGATAGTTTTTACCTATGTGACTGCTAGAGTGCCTTCCAAAACCGAATAAAATTGCTTATTGATAGCCAAAGTAAAATGTTGAATCACGTCATGATACTTAACCCGTCTAATCCCAGCGACGGCTACTAGCCGTCAGTAGATAAGTCACTCCCCAGTCCCAGCGACGGCTAGTAGCCGTTAGTAATGTAATTACCTTGTAACTGCCTGTATCAGGCTGTGTCTGGTACCACAACCGTTTAAGCACTACTCTCGAAATGGCAACACTTCTCAGCTTATATAAGACCCGTTGAATGCTGGGGGAGTCAGTCTTCCTTCATCTCTTGAGGTGGAAGGTTGTTCTATCTTGCTAATTTGGCCACATTGCTTGGGACTAGGGAGGGACTTTTATTACTGTATCTTACGGTACAGTAGGGGTTAAGGGATTTATAATACAATAGTACAATATACACAATAAAAAGAATACGGATAAAGAACTAGATTATTAGGGAGAAATAGTATGAGGCATGAGGAAGTCTGTTTGTAAAATAATAGTTTGATGAATGAGGAAGTCTGGTTGTAGAGAAATAGTTTGATGAATGAGTAAGTCTTCGTGCTCCTGGCTAAATGTATGTGCCGAGTCTCGTTATGTTTGCCATTAAGAAGCAATATGAATATGATAAAAGGGATCATTGCTGAGATAAAGAGGAGGAAATAATGGATAAGGATAATAGAGAACAAGGGAGAGGAACAGTAGAGGGTGTGAGGGAAGAAACATTTGATGTGAAGGAAGATGTGTTTACAGTCTCGGCGCCCGCTCGTTAAGTTCGCAGTACAGAGAGGTAAGAAACAAAAGAAAGTTGATACTGTACGTCTCACTTCTCGGCTTGTTCTTCCTCTGTCCAATTACTCTTCTTTCTTATTTTACTCCAGCCATCTGGTCTGGTAAAAATGGAAATTGATGGAATAAAATGGAGACAACATAGATTAGGATAATACAAAATTTAAAAAGTTGATAAAAATGGTAATAGATGGACTAAAATGTAGACAGAATAGATAAGGATAATAAAGTATAGAGACAGAAAAATAAAAGATGGGATGAAAGTGGAGAAAGAATACATGACGGTAATAGAAACTAGAAAAAGAAAAGTCAAGGTTACGGAAGGAGTGGTTTGACGAAAGGGTTGTTAATCTCAGCTCCTGGTAGTTGCAGCCAAAGTTTATATATAATTTGGTTGCAGCACCTCATTATATTCGCCATGCAGGGAGAAAAGAAGCAAACTAAAGATGATACAGATAATATTATAGATGGGATAGAAATAGAGAAAGAATATTCAATTTTAATAAGAAATAGAGAAAGAAGTGTAAAAGAGAGGGGAGGAGTGGTTTGATGAGAAAAAGAATATGGTTATGGATAATAAAGCATAGAGAAAGTAGAGTAAAATATAGGAGAGGAGTGGTTTGATGATAGGGTAGGTGTGTTTTAAATCTAGGCTCCCAGCAGTGCAATACCTCGTAACAGGACCTCGTTACAAAACTTAAGGGAAATGTTCAGACAATTAACAAAGGAAATAAAGAGCACAGAACGTTAGAGAAATTTTACTGGATTAGACAAGAAAGAGCGTAGATTAGAATGACCATAAATAAGAATAGAGAATGGACGAGGAAAGAATTAGAGAATTATGTTAAATGAGAGAGAGAGAGAGAGGTCACGAGTTATCACCCATATCGCATTAGGTCTGATAAGTGTGACTTTCAGTGCTACCAGTTCTTGCCCTCAGAACGGCCTTCATAAAATGGTTTGACTTTTATTTTTTTATATATAATATCCTAACACTCCAGAACCGCAACATATTCGCCGTACAAGGGAGGTACGTACTGTACGTGGAAGTGAAGCAAAACAAAACTATTAAACTATCAAAAATGGTAATGGAGAAAAGAAAGTTTATTGCAATATATATATACAGTATATATATATATATATATATATATATATATATATATATATATATATATATATATATATATATACAGTATAATACACACACAAAGGAATACAAAGGAATTCAAGCAACAACAGACCTAATGGTCCTTACTAGGCTGCTTGTAAAAAAAAAAAATTGCCATAGCCATCAAGGGCTCCAGAAAGACTGTGGTCAGAAAACAAAATTATTATACTATGTACTGTACAATACAGAAACGGTCACATTACTCCGGCACACACGCAGTCAGTCTGGGGTTCATGGCAAGATATTTGAATGTGTGTACTGTGTGGCACTCTACAATACTTCTAGGCAATTTATTCCATATGTTCACTACTTTGTTGAAAAAGAAGTGCTTCGCTTCATGTGAATGAAACGCCTTTCCGACAATTTTGTAACCATTATTTCTTGTGTAATTTGAATTATCTAGTGTGAAGTACTTACTTGCATCTATGTTGTCATGGCCTTTGATAATTTAACTTGGATTAGGTCCCCTCTTATTCTGCGGTTTGTCAAGGTAAATAGGTTTAACTTTCTTAGTCGTTCCTCATACAGTTTCTTTCTTAATCGGAAAATAATTTTAGTTACTCTCCGTTGTACTCTCTCTAGTTTTTCAATGTCCTTTATTTAGTATGGCGACCAAAACTCGACACAATATTCTACTTCGCATATATTACACTTCGCATATTCTCTCCTAAATTTAATTATAATCGTCTATTGTTACCCAGATACAAGGGTATAGGGCATCATTGTACCTAAGGAGATACTCAAGCTATAGTCTATTCGCTGTAAATAGGCGGGAACTCATTAACTCTATCCTCTGTAACTCAAAAAGGGCTAGAGCAAATTGGCTGTAAATTTTCACATCTATTCATTGACTGACTCTTCCCAAGTGGTAGAAATATGAGTTCGATTACTGTAGTCGTTTTTGGGTTACAGAGGTTAGAGGTCATGATTTCTCGCCTACTTACAGCGAATAGACTATAGTGTATGGTCCGCATTCCTTGACAAACTCCATTACTGTTCGTCGCACTTACTAGAGTCTTTCCGTAGTCTTAGACAGTCAATATAATACGATACTTGTTGTAAATGCAACGAAATTACTGCATTAAGCGGGGTCACCTGCTTTATTTTCTCTTTCTCTCCTTTTCTCTCTTTCTCTGGCATGTATCTATTCGGCCCCATTCAGCCAACTATTTTAAGACGTTTATCCCCATCCAGGCGTCGATTTCTTCCTGGCGAGAGACAGCGAGCCATCATTCTTTGGAGAAATCCGGCTTCGCCGGAGAAATTTTTCCATCGAAAAATTTACAAATTTAGCTTGCTGTCAAAACAAATATCGGGATGGCTTCGAAAATTATAGGCCAATATTTATGTCCCCGAGTTTACACCCACAGTTAACGCCGCGCCCTTCATTACCCTTCAACGAGAGCTATCTCTCACAACACTTCGCCTTCCGATAGGGTGGCAGTAATTCCCGAACCTTTGTGAGACCATCAATTTGAGAACAGAGTAAGTGGCTTGGACGTCAGGGAGGCAGGCAGGGAGGGAGGGAAGGATGAGGTGAGGGGACAGGATGGGGGGGGGGGGGAGAGTGAGGGGAAACAATTAAAGTAACCCTATTTGGTGCAGGGTGGGTCTATGTGGAACTTCCCTGTTTTTTTACTATTAAAAAACGTTTAAAACTATACTATAACGTTTACTATATTAAAACGTTTCTGGCAATTATAAGACGCTTCAACCCAATGAGGTGTTGATATTTCCTGGGCGAGCGCTAGCAACCCTGCACATTGGGAGAATCTGGCCTTCCGCAGGGACTTGTATACCGAAAAATGTACATATTTAGCTTGAAGGGGGTCTGGGGGACTTTTTTTTTAGTTTGAAGTGGGTCTAGAGAGGCGTTTTATCTGAGTGTAGAGAGTAAGCTGAAAAATACATAGGTCGTAAATTGCAAACACAATAAAAACGGAATATTTAACCAAAATATTCTAATAACCCCTGGTCGACCATTTCAACCAGTAACAAATCAACCATGGACAGCATAACCAGTATCAGTGTACACTCCTAACTTAACATTACTGGTAGATTTTTGCACGGATTAAGAGCTACTGGTTGTTGTTGTTGTTCCCTAAGCTGCCTGGCCGAACAGCCCCGAGTCCCTGAGGAAGGCCATGGCCACGATCGGGCTTTCCCACAGAGCTCTCATTGAGTGTAGGTTGTGTTGTTGGCGTAAGTGGTTGTGTGAAATGCAGTCTTCTATGATGTGTTTAATGGTATGGGGTGCTGTGTTACATCCCGGGCAGGCGTCGACAACGGAGTCATCCAGTCTCTTCTGATAGCTCAGGAGAGCTGGATGGTGTCCGCATCTCAGCCTGGCCAGGTGGACTCTGTCCTCGCGAGGGAGGGAGGATTCGGAAGGATGGATTTCGGGAGGTCGTGCATGCAGCTGCGTGTTGTCTGTGAGTGAGTGGATGGATTGGCGAGAGATATGAGTATGGATGTGCTTCTGGAAGTTGGTTCGGGGTGGGCAGGGAGGGAGAGAGGACAATAATTGTGTGTGATACCGTGTGCTGGGTGTTGTTTTGATATTTCTTGGTGTCTGTGGGTGTGTTGCCATGTAGTTTAGTGGGTGGTCTTGGTTCGTGGAGGCTGCTGCCAGGAATTGAGTGCCTCTCATGTCCAGATGGTCTTTGACTTTGAGGATTTTTGTAGATGATCTGTGAGGATGTAGATGATCTGTGGGTGTAGTAGCTGTGCAGCCTGTAATGATCTTCAGGGCTTTGTTTTGAATAGTCTGTAAGGTCTTATGATGTGTTTCAGCTAGGTTAGAAGCCCAGGCTGGGCTTGCGTATTCCATTACTGATCTTATGTATTGTTTATATACTGTGGTGGTAGTTTCTTTGTTGTGTCCAAATTTTGTGTGAGCAAGTGACCTGAGGGCGTTAAGTCTGGGTGTCAGTTTCTTTTTAATGTTTGTGGTGTGCTGTTTGAATGTCATATGAGTATCATATGTTACTCCTAGGATTTTGGGTGTGTGTGTATGTGTTAGGGGTGTGTTGTTTATGGTGAGTTGAGGGATGTATTCGTGTTCACCTGTCCAGCTTGTGAGCAGGGTTGCGGTGGATTTGGCTGGGGCTAGATTAAGTCTGTTTGTAGTGCACCAGCCATGTAGTGTGTTGAGATAGGGTTGAAGGAGATCTGTTGCTCTTCTTGGGTCATGGTGTGTGCATGTGAGTGTTATGTCACCTGCATAGGAGGCTAAGTTTATTTGGGGAGTATTGGGTGTAGTTATATCGTGCATGTACAGATTGAAGAGTGCGGGCGATAGGACGGATCCTTGTGGGACTCCGTTTGGAAAGTTTCTGATTTTAGATGACTGACCGGCAAAAGATACGTGTGCACATCTGCCTGCTAGGAAGTTGGCCAGCCACCTTTTTGTGTTGTTGTGCATGTTTGTGTTGTAGATTTTGTTTGTTAGGTTGTGGCGTAGGATGGCATCGAAGGCTTTACTAATGTCGAGTGTGGCTAATAGTGATCTGTGTGGTGGTCTAGCTGAGTTGATGCCGTCAAAAGGTCTTTGTGTAAGGTCTGTGAGAAGAGTGTTTGTGGAGTGCAGTGGCCTAAAGCCATGTTGTGTTGGAGCTAGGGGTAGGTCGGGTGTAATTAGTTGTAATACTAGGCGTTCCATGACTTTGGAGGGGGAGCAAAGGAGTGTGATGGGGCGGTGCGAGGAGGGTAGCGTGGGGTCTTTGTCGGGTTTGGGGAATGTGATGATGATACCATGCTTCCAAATGTCTGGTATTGTGTTGTGTGAATAGCTGTAGTTTGATATGTTAGTGAGTGTTTGTATGCCTTGTGGTCCCAGGTGTCTGAGGTGTATGTTGCTTATGTTGTCTAGGCCACAGGCGGGTGAGTGCTTGAGATTGTTGATGATATGCTTTGTCTGGTGATTGGTGAAGGGTGTATAGTCAGGGTCTGTGGGGAATTGTCTCTTACGTCGGATGACACGTCGGTCGTCTTTGTGAGGTTTTAGGTGGCTGACATGTGAGAAGTGATTGATGAGAGTGTTTGCTTGTTGTTTACATGAAGGAGTAGAGTCTGTTGTTGTGATTGCAGCATGTGATTGTGTTGTGTTGCTGTTGGAAAGTGTGATGCTGTTTAGTGTTTTGTAGAGTTTTTTGGGGTTTGTTTTGTGATCAAGTGTTTGTAGGAAGTTATTCCAATTTAGTTTTTGTTGTTCTTGTATTTTGTTGTTAGTTTGGGTGTTGAGTGCTTGAATTTGTTGTGTGATGTCTTGTGTGGGGTGCTGGGGAGTGTTTCAGTGTGTCGCATTGTCTGATGAGGTTTTGAATTTCTGGTGTGAAGTTGGGGTTGTGTCTTTTTCTGTTACCTCTTGGAATGTGTTTCTTGTCAGCGTTTTGGATAGTTTTATTGAGTATGTGTACAGCATTGTTGATGTTAGTGATGGGTGTACTGTTTAGAGTTGTGAAGTGTTGTTCTGTCTCATTTGTAAATGCTTCCCAGTTAGCTCTTTTATAATTGGTGTATGTGTGTTTGTGGCTAGCTGGGGTGAGTCTGGTTTTGGTGGTGATAATGATCGGGAGGTGGCAGAGCCTAAGGTTCTGACCACCCTCCAGGATGTTGTGGGGGCGAGTTCTGGGGAGCAAAAGGTGATGTCTGGAGATGATGGGTTATAGAGGGCTTGGTGAGGAATATGGGTATGTTGATGGATGTCGTTAAGGATGATGAGGTTATCTGTTTGGTTTTGTAGTACCAGCCCTCTGTCTGTGTCGGGTTGTCGACAAACCAGGCCGACATCTTGGCGTTGAAGTCACCACCCAGGATGATGTGTGGGGTGTTTGTGATGTGTTGTAAGTGTGGTCTGTATTCATTTGGTACTGTAGGGGATGTTTGGGGAGGGATGTATGTGTTTATGATGGTTATGTTGGATTTGTTGCCAGTGCGTATTTTAATTGATTGTATTTCTGTTGTGTTATCATTTGGGGGGAGGAGGGATTTGGTTTGTACACTGGTTACTATGTATGATATTTCATTGTGTACCAGGGTGATGAGTCCACCGCCCCCGCCGACATCCCGGTCTTGTCTGATGGTGGTGAAATTATGAAATGTGGGTGTTTTTTGTGATGTGCGGAGTTTTGTTTCTTGTAAGATGGCAATGTGTATGTTGTGTTGTTTGATGAAGTGTGAGAGTTCGTGTTTCTTTGTGTTAATGCTATCTATGTTCAATTGGAGAATGTTAATGTTATGTGCACGATGTATGTTGGGTGCTGCTGCACGAGGATGGGGTGGGGGTGAGGGAGGGGCTGGAGGTTGGGATGGGTGAGGTGGGGGTGGGGATTGGGGAGCAGGAGATGGGGGTTGGAATGGATTAGGATGGGGTGTGGTGTGTTGAGTTGAGGATGTGGATAGTATGGGAAGGTTAGGTGGGTTAGGGAGGAGAGGTGGACGGGTTTTAGGGGGGGAGTGGATGATATGGGAAGGCTAGGTGGGTTGGGGAGGAGAGGTGGACGGGTTTTAGGCGAGGGATTTGACTGGGAGAGGGAGGGGCATGAGGAACAGGTCCAGGTGTTCGTGTAGTGTTTCTTGGAGGCAAGTGTTGTACAGATCTACTGGTTGGAATGGTTTACTGGTTGAGAGCTACTGGTTGAAATGGTCTACTGTTTAAGAGCTACTGGTTGGAATGGTCTACTGGTTGAAAGCTACTGGTTGGAATGGTCTACTGGTTGGAATGGTCTACTGGTTGGAATGGTCTACTGGTTGAGAACTACTGGTTGGCATGGGTTACTAGTTGAGAGCTACTGGTTGGAATGGTCTACTGGTTGAGAGCTACTGGTTGGAATGGTATACAGTAAGTGGGGAGGATGACAGGGAGGGAGGGAGGGATACGGTAAGATGCCAGGGAGCAGAAAGGGCGAAAACAAATGAATACATAAATTGATAAATAAGTAAAGAACGGAATATGGCGGAAAGGAATACTAGATGGGTTCCCGGACGTCTTAACACTATAGGATCCGACGTCTTGTGGGTTATTAGGATATTTTGTTTAATTACTATTGAGGATTTTTCTTGTTTTTGCTATTTTCGAGCAATGCGTTTTAGTTTGTCCTCTAGGCTAACAGAAACGCCTTCCCAAACGTTTTACAGACTAAAAAAAAAATAAAAATAAAAAAAATAAAACATCCAGACCCAGTTTAATTTATACATTTTTCGATAGGACAATTTCCCGACTGAAGACCGATTTCTTTTAAGTTATATGGTCGCTATCCCTCGCCCAGAAAAAAATAGACTCCTGGAGGGGGTGAAGCGTCTTCTTATCGCAAACTAATAGGGTGAGACGTCTTAACATCTCCAAACTAATGGAGCGAAACAGGGAAGGAGTCCATAAAGATCCCCCTCGTCCCAAATAGTGTTAACCAATAGACCATTTCAACCAGCATCAACTCTACCATAGACAACCAAACTATACCTTGGTTCATTATATGTAGGTCACAAATCCCGCTCTCAACTTCTCATAAATCACGCCCCAACTTCTCATAAATCCCGCCCTAACCTCTCATAAATCCCGCCCCAACTTCTCATAAAATCCCGCCTAACTTCTCATATATCCCGCCCCGAACTTCTCATAAATCCTGCCCCAACTTCTCATAAATCCCGCCTCCAACTTCTCATAAATCCTGCCTCCAACTTCTCATAAATCCTGCCTCCAACTTCTCCTAAATCCCGCCCCAACTTCTCAGAAATCCCGCCCCCAACTTCTCAGAAATCCTGCACCAAACTTCTCATACATCCCGCCCCCAACTTCTCATAAATCCCACCCCCAACTTCTCATAAATTCCTCCCCAACTTCTCATAAATCCCGCCCCAACTTCTCATAAATCCCACCCCAACTTCTCATAAATCCCACCCCAACTTCTCATAAATCCCACCCCTACTTCTCATATAAATCCCACCTCCACCTTCTCATAAATCCCGCCCCAACTTCTCATAAATCCCGCCTCCAACTTCTCATAAATCCCGCCTCCAATTTCTCATAAATCCCGCCTCCAATTTCTCATAAATCCCACCCCGACTTCTCATAAATCCTGCCCCAACTTCTCATATCTCCCGCCTCCAACTTCTCATAAATCCCACCCCAACTTCTCATAAATCCTGCCCCAACTTCTCATAAATCCCGCCCCAACTTCTCATAATTCCCGCCTCCAACTTCTCATAAATCCCGCCCCAACTTCTCATAAATCCCACCCACACTTCTCATAAATCCCGCCTCCAACTTCTCATAAATCCCGCCCCAACTTTTCATAAATCCCGCCCCAACTTTTCATAAATCCCACCTCCAACTTCTTGTAAATCTTGGGTTACAGAGATTGACAGAATCAAGTGTGTTAAAAGGCGGGTGCCCCATTTTCTGTAAAGGAGGAGGTATACACTGAGAAAGCTCTAAAGAATACTGATTATAGTAAGAGTGGTAGAATAGTGAGAGAGATGTAACATTGCGGCGTGTAGAGAGATATTGTAGGGAATTAGTAAGAGGAAGTAAGTTGATGAGACGGAAGGCTTTTGACTCTACCCTTACATATGCGAACAATACTCGATACATGGGCGCACTGTGCCTGGGCAAGAAGCTGTGAGTGGGAGATGAACCCACGGAGACGGTTGAGCACACCCAACTTCTGGGAAGCTGTCTTAGTAAGAGTGGCAATATGATCTTTCCAAAGTGAGGGATAGATATATGGAGAAATTGGGTTTTGGAAGCATTTAAAGTAACAACCTTTTATCTACCCCAATCGGAAATAGTTAATGGATCAGAAGATAGGCGTGCTATGGCTTCATCGTGTGAGTTTTGGAGTAATTGTATGGGGAGTCGATCGTTGTGGAATACTAGTTGACTAGTATAAGGTAGAGTCATCAGCGTAGAACTGGATGGGAGTGGAGGTACAGTTGTGAAGACCATTAATCAATATCAGAAAGAGAACTGGAGACAGGGACAGACTATAGGATCAACTTAAAGGCCTTATCCAATCTAACCTAACAGTAATGGTAGAATTGGCACTGGTTGAGAGCAACTGGTCGAAATTGTCTACTTGTAACTCCCGAATCTTGTGAACCGATCAATTTGGAGAAAAAATAAAATAAAATAAAATAAATAAATAAAAGGTTAAGTGGAAAGGACGACAGGCGGGAAGGATTAGGTGAGGGGGAGGGGGGGGGGAGAGAGAATGAAAAAAAGAGAACAAATAAATTGCAAAGATATTAAATGGTAAAAGGAAGAGAGAGAGAGAGAGAGGCGGATAACAAAAAAAACCAAAAAGAAGAGACGAAGTGGGAAAGGAGGAAGGGATGTTAGAAACAAGAAAGGATGCAAGTAATCAGAAATAGTGTATAGTAATTAGATATGCGGATGACCTAAAGAAGGAACGTAGTCAGTGAGAGAACACACAATCAGACTTGGGCATTATAGGGTTATACCTACTCCAATAATTGAACCTTTAAGGGAGCCCACCTCGCTTTTTTTTACTTTTTCTCCCTCTCTCTTTGGCTTGTATCCATTCGGCCCCATTCAGCCTACTGTTTTAAAACGTTTACCCCCATCCAGGTGTCAATATTTTCCTGGCGAGCGGTAGCGAGCCAGCATATATATATTTTTGTTTTGACAGCAAGCTAAATTTGTACATTTTTCGATAGAAAAATGTCTCCGGCTTGGATTTGTCCATACAATGCCGGCTCGCTATCGCTCGTCAGGATGAAATCGACACCTGGATGGGGATAAACGTCTTAAAACACTTGGCTGAATGGAGCCGAATGGATACAAGTCAGAGAAAGATAGAAAAGGAGAGAAAGAGGAAAAAAGCGAGGCGGGCTTCCTTAACACTATCCGGTCCGCCGTCTTGTGGGTTATTATGTTTTGTTTAATTAGTATTGAGGATTTTGCTTGCTCACCCAGACCAGACCCTCATCAAACTAAATGCGTCCATTTTTCAATAGAATAATGTATAAAGGTACAGCCTCGCTATCACTCGCCTAGAAAATATATCGACACCTGAATGGGTTGAAGCGTCTTATTATCGCCAAAATAATGGGGTGAAACGTCTTGAAATCTCCAAACTAATAGAGCGAAAGTAGGGAGGTAAAAAAAAAATCATTGGACCAAATGACTTAAATTGCTTCAAACTCCGTGTGTCCAGGCATTTTGGCTCGAACGTCCCTTGATTTTGGCCCTGTCACTCTTTCAACTCTGGGGGAGGCAATCGCTACAAGCAGTTTTGCCTTTTGTCTCCCTCACTTTCATAGAACGTCTTGTTTTTTGTTTTTTGTTTGTTTAGCTTGATAGAGGTCGAGGGAGCAAAAATATATATTAAATAAATATATAAACAAATAAATACAGCAAGATCCCACTAGCGTTTGTCCCTGGTGGATATCTGGACAACTGCACGGTCACATTCAACAGTTCCCCAACCCTCCCGTTAAGTACACTCGGCCATGTGTTAAGTTAAGGGAGCCCACCTCGTTGTTTTTCTCTTTCTCTCCCTCCTTCTTTGGCTTGTATCCATTCGGCCCCATTCAGCCGACTGTTTTAAGACATTTACCCCCATCCAGGTGTCAATATTTTCCTGGCGTGCGGTAGCGAGCCAGCATATATATATTTAAGTTTTGACAGCAAGCTAAATTTGTAAATTTTTCGATAGAAAAATGTCTCTGGCGAAGCCGGATTTCTCCATACAATTCTGGCTCGCTATCGCTCGCCAGGAAGACATCGACACCTGGATGGGGATAAACGTCTTAAAACAGTTGGCTGAATGGGGCCGAATGGATACAAGCCAGGGAAAGAGAGAAAGGGAGAGGAAAATAAAAAAATCCGGTGCCCCCCTTAAGGTGGGAAGGAAGGAAGATAACAAGGACGTATAACAAGACAACACAGGAGGCTATATCAAGGGTGCAATAGGAAGGGGGTATACAGGGAGGATATAGTAAACCACTGATAGATATGCAATAGGAAGGGGGTATACAGGGAGGATATAGTAAACCACTGATAGATATGCAATAGGAAGGGGGTATACAGGGAGGATATAGTAAACCACTGATAGATATACAATAGGAAGGGGGTATACAGGGAGGATATAGTAAACCACTGATAGATATGCAATAGGAAGGGGGTATACAGGGAGGATATAGTAAACCACAGATAGATACAATATAGTAAACCACTGATAGATATGCAATAGGAAGGGGGTATACAGGGAGGATATAGTAAACCACAGATAGATATACAATATAGTAAACCACTGATAGATATACAATATAGTAAACCACTGATAGATATGCAATATGAAGGGGGTATACAGGGAGAATATAGTAAACCACAGATAGATATACAATATAGTAAACCACATAGATATACAATATAGTAAACCACAGATAGATATACAATAGGAAGGGGGTATACAGGGAGGATATAGTAAACCACTGATAGATATACAATAGGAAGGGGGTATACAGGAAGGATATAGTAAACCACAGATAGATATACAATATAGTAAACCACTGATAGATATACAATAGGAAGGGGGTATACAAGGAGGATATAGTAAACCACAGATAGATATACAATATAGTAAACCACTGATAGATATACAATATAGTAAACCACTGATAGATATACAATATGAAGGGGGTATACAGGGAGAATATAGTAAACCACAGATAGATATACAATATAGTAAACCACTGATAGATATACAATATAGTAAACCACTGATAGATATGCAATAGGAAGGGGGTATACAGGGAGGATATAGTAAACCACTGATAGATATACAATAGGAAGGGGGTATACAGGAAGGATATAGTAAACCACAGATAGATATACAATATAGTAAACCACTGATAGATATACAATAGGAAGGGGGTATACAAGGAGGATATAGTAAACCACAGATAGATATACAATATAGTAAACCACTGATAGATATACAATATAGTAAACCACTGATAGATATACAATATGAAGGGGGTATACAGGGAGAATATAGTAAACCACAGATAGATATACAATATAGTAAACCACTGATAGATATACAATATAGTAAACCACTGATAGATATGCAATAGGAAGGGGGTATACAGGGAGGATATAGTAAACCACTGATAGATATACAATAGGAAGGGGGTATACAGGAAGGATATAGTAAACCACTGATAGATATATAATATAGTAAACCACTGATAGATATACAATAGGAAGGGGGTATACAGGAAGGATATAGTAAACCACAGATAGATATACAATATAGTAAACCACTGATTGATATACAATATAGTAAACCACTGATAGATATGCAATATGAAGGGGGTATACAGGGAGGATATAGTAAGCCACAGATAGATATACAATATAGTAAACCACTGATAGATATACAATATAGTAAACCACTGATAGATATACAATATGAAGGGGGTATACAGGGAGGATATAGTAAACCACTGATAGATATACAATATAGTAAAACACTGATAGATATACAATGTAGTAAACCACTGATAGATATACAATAGGAAGGGGGTATACAGGGAGGATATAGTAATCCACAGATAGATATACAATATAGTAAACCACTGATAGATATACAATATAGTAAACCACTGATAGATATGCAATAGGAAGGAGGTATACAGGGAGGATATAGTAAACCACAGGTAGATATACAATAGGAAGGGGGTATACAGGGAGGATATAGTAAACCACTGATAGATATACAATAGGAAGGGGGTATACAGGGAGGATATAGTAAACCACAGATAGATATACAATAGGAAGGGGGTATACAGGGAGGATATAGTAAACCACTGATAGATATACAATAGGAAGGGGTATACAGGAAGGATATAGTAAACCACTGATAGATATACAATATAGTAAACCACTGATAGATATACAATAGGAAGGGGGTATACAGGGAGGATATAGTAAACCACTGATAGATATGCAATAGGAAGGGGGTATACAGGGAGGATATAGTAAACCACTGATAGATATGCAATAGGAAGGGGGTATACAGGGAGTATATAGTAAACCACTGATAGATATGCAATAGGAAGGGGGTATACAGGGAGTATATAGTAAACCACTGATAGATATACAATAGGACGGAGGTATACAGGGAGGATATAGTAAACCACTGATAGATATGCAATAGGAAGGGGGTATACAGGTAGGATTTAGTAAACCACAGATAGATATACAATAGGAAGGGGGTATACAGGGAGGATATAGTAAACCACTGATAGATATGCAATAGGAAGGGGGTATAGAGGGAGGATATAGTAAACCACAGATAGATATACAATAGGAAGGGGGTATACAGGGAGGGTATAGTAAACCACTGATAGAAATACAATAGGAAGGGGGTATACAGGGAGGATATAGTAAACCACTGATAGATATACAATAGGAAGGGGTATACAGGGAGTATATAGTAAACCACTGATAGATATGCAATAGGAAGGGGGTATACAGGGAGTATATAGTAAACCACTGATATATATACAATAGGAAGGAGGTATACAGGGAGGATATAGTAAACCACTGATAGATATGCAATAGGAAGGGGGTATACAGGGAGGATATAGTAAACCACAGATAGATATACACTAGGAAGGGGGTATACAGGGAGGATATAGTAAACCACTGATAGATATGCAATAGGAAGGGGGTATAGAGAGAGGATATAGTAAACCACAGATAGATATACAATAGGAAGGGGGTATACAGGGAGGATATAGTAAACCACTGATAGATATACAATAGGAAGGGGGTATACAGGGAGGATATAGTAAACCACTGATAGATATGCAATAGGAAGGGGGTATACAGGGAGGGTATAGTAAACCACTGATAGCTATACAATAGGAAGGGGGTATACAGGGAGGATTATAGTAAGCCACTGATAGATATACAATAGGTAGGGGGTATACAGGGAGTATATAGTAAACCACTGATAGATATGCAATAGGAAGGGGGTATACAGGGAGGATATAGTAAACCACAGATAGATATACAATAGGAAGGGGGTATACAGGGAGGGTATAGTAAACCACTGACAGATATACAATAGGAAGGGGGTATACAGGGAGGATATAGTAAACCACTGATAGATATGCAATAGGAAGGGGGTATACAGGGAGGATATAGTAAACCACTGATAGATATACAATAGGGAGGGGGTATACAGGGAGGATATAGTAAACCACTGATATATATGCAATAAGAAGGGGGTATACAGGGAGGATATAGTAAACCACAGATAGATATACATTAGGAAGGGGTATACAGGGAGGATATAGTAAACCACTGATAGATATACAATAGGAAGGGGGTATACAGGGAGGATATAGTAAACCACTGATAGATATACAATAGGAAGGGGGTATAGAGAGAGGATATAGTAAACCACAGATAGATATACAATAGGAAGGGGGTATACAGGGAGGATATAGTAAACCACAGATAGATATACACTAGGAAGGGGGTATACAGGGAGGATATAGTAAACCACTGATAGATATGCAATAGGAAGGGGGTATAGAGAGAGGATATAGTAAACCACAGATAGATATACAATAGGAAGGGGGTATACAGGGAGGATATAGTAAACCACTGATAGATATACAATAGGAAGGGGGTATACAGGGAGGATATAGTAAACCACTGATAGATATGCAATAGGAAGGGGGTATACAGGGAGGGTATAGTAAACCACTGATAGCTATACAATAGGAAGGGGGTATACAGGGAGGATTATAGTAAGCCACTGATAGATATACAATAGGTAGGGGGTATACAGGGAGTATATAGTAAACCACTGATAGATATGCAATAGGAAGGGGGTATACAGGGAGGATATAGTAAACCACAGATAGATATACAATAGGAAGGGGGTATACAGGGAGGGTATAGTAAACCACTGACAGATATACAATAGGAAGGGGGTATACAGGGAGGATATAGTAAACCACTGATAGATATGCAATAGGAAGGGGGTATACAGGGAGGATATAGTAAACCACTGATAGATATACAATAGGGAGGGGGTATACAGGGAGGATATAGTAAACCACTGATATATATGCAATAAGAAGGGGGTATACAGGGAGGATATAGTAAACCACAGATAGATATACATTAGGAAGGGGTATACAGGGAGGATATAGTAAACCACTGATAGATATACAATAGGAAGGGGGTATACAGGGAGGATATAGTAAACCACTGATAGATATACAATAGGAAGGGGGTATACAGGGAGGATATAGTAAACCACTGATAGATATACAATAGGAAGGGGGTATACAGGGAGGATATAGTAAACCACTGATAGATATACAATAGGAAGGGGGTATACAGGAAGGATATAGTAAACCACAGATTGATATACAATATAGTAAACCACTGATAGATATACAATATAGTAAACCACTGATAGATATACAATATGAAGGGGGTATACAGGGAGGATATAGTAAACCACAGATATATAGATAGTAAACCACTGATAGATATACGATAGGAAGGGGGTATACAGGAAGGATATAGTAAACCACTGATAGATATACAATATAGTAAATCACTGATAGATATACAATAGGAAGGGGGTATACAGGGAGGATATAGTAAACCACAGATAGATATACAATATAGTAAACCACTGGTAGATATACAATATAGTAAACCACTGATAGATATGCAATAGGAAGGAGGTATACAGGGAGGATATAGTAAACCACAGGTAGATATACAATAGGAAGGGGGTATACAGGGAGGGTATAGTAAACCACAGATAGATATACAATAGGAAGGGGGTATACAGGGAGGATATAGTAAACCACAGATAGATATACAATAGGAAAGGGGTATACAGGGAGGATATAGTAAACCACTGATAGATATACAATAGGAAGGGGGTATACAGGGAGGATATAGTAAACCACTGATAGATATACAATATAGTAAACCACTGATAGATATACAATAGGAAGGGGGTATACAGGGAGGATATAGTAAACCACAGATAGATATACAATAGGAAGGGGGTATACAGGGAGGATATAGTAAACCACAGATAGATATACACTAGGAAGGGGGTATACAGGGAGGATATAGTAAACCACTGATAGATATGCAATAGGAAGGGGGTATAGAGAGAGGATATAGTAAACCACAGATAGATATACAATAGGAAGGGGGTATACAGGGAGGATATAGTAAACCACTGATAGATATAAAATAGGAAGGGGGTATACAGGGAGGATATAGTAAACCACTGATAGATATGCAATAGGAAGGGGGTATACAGGGAGGATATAGTAAACCACTGATAGCTATACAATAGGAAGGGGGTATACAGGGAGGATATAGTAAGCCACTGATAGATATACAATAGGTAGGGGGTATACAGGGAGTATATAGTAAACCACTGATAGATATGCAATAGGAAGGGGGTATACAGGGAGGATATAGTAAACCACAGATAGATATACAATAGGAAGGGGGTATACAGGGAGGGTATAGTAAACCACTGACAGATATACAATAGGAAGGGGGTATACAGGGAGGATATAGTAAACCACTGATAGATATGCAATAGGAAGGGGGTATACAGGGAGGATATAGTAAACCACTGATAGATATACAATAGGAAGGGGGTATACAGGGAGGATATAGTAAACCACTGATAGATATACAATAGGAAGGGGGTATACAGGGAGGATATAGTAAACCACTGATAGATATACAATAGGAAGGGGGTATACAGGGAGGATATAGTAAACCACTGATAGATATACAATAGGAAGGGGTATACAGGGAGGATATAGTAAACCACTGATAGATATACAATAGGAAGGGGGTATACAGGAAGGATATAGTAAACCACAGATTGATATACAATATAGTAAACCACTGATAGATATACAATATAGTAAACCACTGATAGATATACAATATGAAGGGGGTATACAGGGAGGATATAGTAAACCACAGATAGATATACAATATAGTAAACCACTGATAGATATACGATAGGAAGGGGGTATACAGGAAGGATATAGTAAACCACTGATAGATATACAATATAGTAAATCACTGATAGATATACAATAGGAAGGGGGTATACAGGGAGGATATAGTAAACCACAGATAGATATACAATATAGTAAACCACTGGTAGATATACAATATAGTAAACCACTGATAGATATGCAATAGGAAGGAGGTATACAGGGAGGATATAGTAAACCACAGGTAGATATACAATAGGAAGGGGGTATACAGGGAGGATATAGTAAACCACAGATAGATATACAATATAGTAAACCACTGGTAGATATACAATATAGTAAACCACTGATAGATATGCAATAGGAAGGAGGTATACAGGGAGGATATAGTAAACCACAGGTAGATATACAATAGGAAGGGGGTATACAGGGAGGGTATAGTAAACCACAGATAGATATACAATAGGAAGGGGGTATACAGGGAGGATATAGTAAACCACAGATAGATATACAATAGGAAAGGGGTATACAGGGAGGATATAGTAAACCACTGATAGATATACAATAGGAAGGGGGTATACAGGGAGGATATAGTAAACCACTGATAGATATACAATATAGTAAACCACTGATAGATATACAATAGGAAGGGGGTATACAGGGAGGATATAGTAAACCACAGATAGATATACAATAGGAAAGGGGTATACAGGGAGGATATAGTAAACCACTGATAGATATACAATAGGAAGGGGGTATACAGGGAGGATATAGTAAACCACTGATAGATATACAATATAGTAAACCACTGATAGATATACAATAGGAAGGGGGTATACAGGGAGGATATAGTAAACCACAGATAGATATACAATAGGAAGGGGGTATACAGGGAGGATATAGTAAACCACTGATAGATATGCAATAGGAAGGGGGTATAGAGGGAGGGTATAGTAAACCACAGATAGATATACAATAGGAAGGGGGTATACAGGGAGGGTATAGTAAACCACTGATAGATATACAATAGGAAGGGGGTATACAGGGAGGATATAGTAAACCACTGATAGATATGCAATAGGAAGGGGGTATACAGGGAGGATATAGTAAACCACTGATAGATATACAATAGGAAGGGGGTATACAGGGAGGATATAGTAAACCATTGATAGATTAGTGGGTAGATATATTGATGGAGAGATAGATTGGGTAATATAGTGAGCCAGAGATAGATAGGTAGATAGATATACTGATGGAGAGATAGATGGGGTAATATAGTGAGCAAGAGATAGATAGGTAGATAGATATATTGATGGAGAGATAGATGGGGGAATATAGTGAGCCAGAGATAGATAGGTAGATAGATATACTGATGGAGAGATAGAGGGGGTAATATAGTGAGCCAGAGATAGATAGGTAGATAGATATATTGATGGAGAGATAGATGGGGGAATATAGTGAGCCAGAGATAGATAGGTAGATAGATATATTGATGGAGAGATGATGGGGGAATATAGTGAGCCAGAGATAGATAGGTAGATAGATATATTGATGGAGAGATAGATGGGGGAATATAGTGAGCCAGAGATAGATAGGTAGATAGATATACTGATGGAGAGATAGATGGGGGAATATAGTGATCCAGAGATAGATAGGTAGATAGATATACTGATGGAGAGATAGATGGGGGAATATAGTGAGCCAGAGATAGATAGGTAGATAGATATACTGATGGAGAGATAGACGGGGTAATATAGTGAGCCAGAGATAGATAGGTAGATAGATATATTGATGGAGAGATAGATGGGGGAATATAGTGAGCCAGAGATAGATAGGTAGATAGATATACTGATGGAGAGATAGATGGGGTAATATAGTGAGCCAGAGATAGATAGGTAGATAGATATATTGATGGAGAGATAGATGGGGGAATATAGTGAGCCAGAGATAGATAGGTAGATAGATATACTGATGGAGAGATAGATGGGGGAATATAGTGATCCAGAGATAGATAGGTAGATAGATATACTGATGGAGAGATAGATGGGGGAATATAGTGAGCCAGAGATAGATAGGTAGATAGATATATTGATGGAGAGATAGATGGGGTAATATAGTGAGCCAGAGATAGATAGGTAGATAGATATATTGATGGAGAGATAGCTGGGGTAATATAGTGAGCCAGAGATAGATAGGTAGGTAGATATACTGATGGAGAGATAGATGGGGTAATATAGTGAGCCAGAGATAGATAGGTAGATAGATATACTGATGGAGAGATAGATGGGGGAATATAGTGAGCCAGAGATAGATAGGTAGATAGATATACTGATGGAGAGATAGATGGGGTAATATAGTGAGCCAGAGATAGATAGGTAGATAGATATATTGATGGAGAGATAGATGGGGGAATTTAGTGAGCCAGAGATAGATAGGTAGATAGATATACTGATGGAGAGATAGATGGGGTAATATAGTGAGCCAGAGATAAATAGGTAGATAGATATACTGATGGAGAGATAGATGGGGTAATATAGTGAGCCAGAGATAAATAGGTAGATAGATATACTGATGGAGAGATAGATGGGGGAATATAGTGAGCCAGAGATAGATAGGTAGATAGATATATTGATGGAGAGAGGGGAGGGGGGGGGGAGTAAGGTAAGTAGAGATAGAGAGAGATAAAGGACGAGAGAGTGCAAAGGTATGAAATGTAAAAGGGAGCAAGGTAGGGAGATGCAATTAAGGGGGGTCACCTGCTTTTTTTATCTTTCTCTCATTTTCTCTCTTTCTCTGGCTTGTATCCATTCGTCCCCATTTACTCAACTGTTACGTTTATCCCCATCCAGGTGTCGAGTTCTTCCTGGCGAGCGGTAGTGAGCCATCATTGTATGGAGAAATCCGGCTTCGCCGGAGAAAATTTTCTCTCGAAAACTGTACAAATTTAGCTTGCTGTCAAAACAAGAAATATATACAAGCTGGCTCGCTAACGCTCGCCAGGAAATATTGCCACCTGGATGGGGGTAAACGTCTAAAACAGTAGGCTGAATGGGGCCAAATGAATACAAGCCAAAGAGAGGGAGAGAAAGAGAAAAAAAAGCGAGGTGGGCCCCCTTAAGCCAGAGAGAGAGAGAGAGAGAGAGAGAGAGAGAGAGAGAGAGAGCGAGCGCAGGGTTGGGGAAGCAGCAGGAGCACTATTAGCGGTGATTTATTCTGACCCACTGCATCCAATTAGACTATCATTTATTCCATAGTGAATTTTGATAATTTTATGACTTTTCTTCCAATGTGGCTTTGAATCAAGTACGGTATCTATGAGCATAATCCTGGGGAGATTAACTCAAGGAAGATGTAATGATTATAATAAAATTATTAATACTGATGAAGATAATGATAATGACAACAGTAGTAATGAAATACTATTAACAACGACAACTATAAAAACCACAACAATAGCAATAATAATAATTATAATAATAATAATAATTATTATTATTAATGTAGGAGTAAAAAAGGAAGACATACAGATACCGAAAGTTATGCATGATTTGACCAATCAGTGAGTTGCATTGGAGGTTGCAAATCATGATCTACTGTGCGTATGTAAAGGTACCAGCCTCGCCTAGGAAGCTGTGAGAGCACCTCTGCCGCACGGTGATCGGTCAGTTGCTCACAATTCTGCTAATTCCCTCAACCAATCCGACTTTGCCCACCTGCAGCCTTAACATTGCTCGGTAAGCTTCAACACAAGTTCTTAGACCTGCTGTGTGACTTGGAAGAAGCTACAATATCATTATTGTATGCATAGCCTTGTTGCTCATTGGCTTTCTCAAACCACTACTTGTTCATGAGGTCTGCTGCCACATGCTGGACTTCTGACTTCAATTAACGAAACTCGCTTTGGGTGCTTTTTCGATATAAGGAATTATATTCACTTGGTATTCAGCAGCCCTCTTATCAAACAAGTCTTGATGTTTCTTTTGAAAACTCCAGTAATTTAATTTTATGCAGCACAATGGTTAACATAGCTCCATATGTCTTAATTAATGGGTTTTTCTACTTCATGATATGAAAGGTTCTCTTGCAGGGCAGCTTTGAGTTTGGCTGATGTGTAAGGGTCTTGAAACCGTTTAATGCAGTTTCCGACGACGACGAACAGGCCGGGTTTTTTTTTTTTTTAAGAAGTGTCCTTCTGACCATACAGTGATTATTCCAGCAGCTGTCTGTTCCCTTCGACTTTGGTAGATTTTTACTTCACGCTGGATGGTGGTTCTGACCATTGTGTGTTTGTACTCAATCAGATGCCGTGTTTGGAGTGAGGATGCATCCATGCAGTCTTATGGTTAAACTATAGATGAAAGCTTGTGTTGATTGATGATTCAATTATTGCCAGTCCATGTTCGGGACACTTGCGGAGAAACAGACCATTGCTGTTCATGTTTTCTCTCCTTAATGAGGTGATCTCTACTACTTGTGCGTTGATATCACTGTGGACATTAAGCTTGTCTGTTCAGAGAGTTGCTGTGAGAACAGAATGAAAGTCTTCGTAGAATGCCTCCTTTTATGCTAGTTCAGCACCGAGGATTGCATATTAAGTGCTGACGGTGGTTGCTTGGTGTTGATTTGTAAGGGGAAGGAGTGGGTCAATAGCCTTTCAGTTTTTCCATCTGGGTATTCTGATTGTCTTTAGACACCATTTTCATGGCAATTCCATCACTATGTATTTGTTTATCAACTGCAGGTTTTCCTTTTCAAAGGATGGTGAATCCTGTGCCATGCTCAACTGGAAGCCTGGTTTTCAAAATGGCAGCTATGGCCATGTTGCACAGAAGCTCTTAGGTGGTATTACAACTGTGCCCATCTGTTCTTTGTGAGTGATCAGAATCCCTTCATTTTCCACACATTCCATGCTTCCACATTCAGGTTCATTTTTTCCCCACCTTTTCGACAGCATACTGGAAGCAGTTCTCCAGTCAGGCTGGATACTAATAGTAATAATAATAGTACTTATTATTTTTTACATTATTATTATCATTATTATTACTATCATCATAATCTCTGCAATGACGTTAATGATGATGATAATACTAAGTTAAAAGAGGAGAGCGCAATGTTGTCTATTGTGCCGCCTTCTGTGCCACACATTTAATGAGGAAGCAGTTGGAATGCTCCATAGATAATGAGAGAGAGAGAGAGAGAGAGCAGGGGTAGGATCATAACACTGAAAAGAGCAGGGAATTGAAAAGGTTGGGAAGGCAGAATGGAAGTATTGACGCATGCTTGAGAGAGAGAGAGAGAGAGAGAGAGAGCGGGGTATTGGAAAGGGTTTACGTGACAGTGAAAGGAGGTATTGAAGCATGGTTAGGTGAGCTCAAACGAAAGGGGGAGAGGAACAGGATCGGGAAATTGAAAACAAATAAGAAAAGGGCATTAAAAAGCTAGTGTGAAATAATATAAGAATTGAGAGATAGAGAGAGAGAGTGTGTGTGTGTGAGAGAGAATCAGGATCATGAAATTGATAAGAGCAAGTTGTGTTAAAGTGTGACCGATTGGAAGTAGTCAGGTCAAGAGAGGTTGATTGTGTGTGTGTGTGTGTGTGTGTGTGTGTGAGACAGAGAGAGAGAGAGCGACGGGCGGGAGAGAGAGAGAGAGAGAGAGAGAGATTTCATGCATACCAGGAATTAATCAAGCAGGGCCTGGTGAAGAGGATGGATGGTCAGAGATGGGCGGCCAGACAGCCAGAAGTAATGGGGGTGAGAGAGAATGAGTTACAAGAAGTTACATAATATAATATATAGTGTTTCAAATAACTGTGGTCCATTCCACGGAGATACTCGTATATGAAAGAGATATTCTAGGGAGCCATCTAATCTCTATAGTTAGTATCCTGATTGAAGGAATAACTTTTTAACCCTAGCTTGAACTCTTTCTAATCGCCTAATGACGTTCCTGTGAGCTGGTGACCGGAACAGCAGATCATACACTAGAAGGGGTTGTATTATACAGTATATAGCTTTGTAGTATTTACTGTAAGTAGGCTACTGTCTCCTCGCATAAATACACTCATTAGGGAGGAGCACTTTAATGACAATTACAACAACAATTGTCGTAATATCGACGCACTGCCCAGTCTACTTTAAAGGGCTTCATTCTTATCAACAGTAGCCTACATGTTAATTTAGATACCTGTGCACTAAATCGATCCTACTAGATTGGAGAGAGAGAGAGAGATAATAAATCAGAATAAAGTATTGAGACGTCGCATATCAACAAGGTACAGTCGAGGTTAATAAGTGTTGTCAGATATTTCACAAAGTTTCGGACACTGACTAATACTCTGAGGGATAAGCACTTTTCCCAGTCACTATAAAGATACCAATAACACTGTTTGAGCGAAAACCACTGGAATCTATGACAACACTTAGTACCCCCGATTGTACAATCGCGCTAATAAGTGATGTCTCGGCACCAAGTATGTTTTGATCAATAATTGGTATCTGCAATATCTAAGCTTCATTTCTTCATATCGAGTGAATTATACAAACATGTTCCTACACTTACCCACCCTATTCAACATCTGACATACATTAATATTGCACAGAGCAAGCCAAATGTAATGACAGCTGGGACATGACTTCTTAGCGCGACCGTACATCAAAGTAAAGTAAAGTAGGGGCGCGCAGAGAGGGACAGGTTTGTGTGGCAAGGAGAGGCGGCATAAAGAGAATTTGCTCCGCGGAAAATGTTGCGTTTTTTGCATTTGCTCCTCTGCCTTTCCTGCTTCGTGGAAAAAGGCTAACAACATTAGTCCGATTCCAAGAATTGAAGCTGCTGATCCACCCGACTTCTCAACAGTTACATTCACATATAGTACTCTTGGTATTTGCATTTTTTTGTCATGAATTTCTTCAACCCTCGCTTTGTTGATCATCTTCGGTTGAACAATCTAATCATTGAAATAAGTTCCGAAATAAATGATCCACTTCAGACATGCGTTTCCTTAGTGTATAATATACACTCACCAAACAGTTAACACTCACGGAGGAATGCATACAATACACAAACTCTTGATATCAACATAGATCTTACCAGATTATATTATAAAGAGAGAGAGAGAGAGAGAGAGAGAGAGAGAGAGAGAGAGAGAGAGAGAGAGAGAGAGAACGTGAGGGTGGAGCCGAGTGAGGCTGAGTGGGTGGCAGGAGAGAGGGAGGGAGGAAGCAAATTAGGCAGCCAGGCGAGATAATCAGCAGAGGTGGGGGCTTACAAGTAGGGGGGAGGGGAGGGAGTTGGGTAGAGAGAGGGGGTGTTGAGAGATAAAGGAGGGGGGGTTGAGAGAGAAGGGGAAGCGAGAGAGGAGGGGGGGGTGGGTAGCTTTGAAAGTAAAGGAACACCAGCAGATAAAACTGTACAAATAGTTTATGATGACATCAATTCAGCTAGGCCAGCACATAAAACACTTCTCGTTACAATTAACATTAGAAGAACTTTTGATGCCAATCCCCATCACAGCCTTACAAGCAAAATTATCAACACAAATATGCATAACAACACAAAAAGATGGCTGGCCAACAATCTAATTGGCAGATGTGTACATGTAACATTTGCCGGCCAGTCATCGAATACCATTTTTTTTTTAAACGAAGTCCCTCAAGGATCCGTTGTGTCACCAACACTCTAATCTATACATGCACGACCTACCCACACGCGAGATACACACAGCCTCTTACGCAGACAACATACACTGACATGTACACATCGAGATGCAAACATAGCCGCACAACTCCTTCAACTGTATCTCAACACACTACACGACTGGTTCTCCATAAACAGGCTCAAACTAGCCCCAGCCAAATCTACAGCGACTCTTTTCACAAACTGGACAGCAGAACACCAGCCATATCCCTCACCTCACCTTAAACAACATTCCCATTACACACACATAGCCTACACACACAAAAATCCTTGGTGTAATATACAATACATCAATGTCATTCAAATAACATATTACAAGCATCAAAAACAAATTGACGCCAAAACTAAATGCCCTAAAGTCACTTACCTATACAACATTTGGACATAACAAAGAAACTACCACCACAATATGCAAACAATATATGCGTTCAGTGATGGAATAATGTAGCGCTGCTTGGGCTTCTAACTTCACTGAAACACATCACAATACCCTACTGACTATACAGAACAAAACCCTCAAAATAATCACTGGCTGCACAGCTACCACACCTACAGACCACCTACAGTCCTACACCATGAAACCAAAGTCCTCAAAATCATGAATCACCTTGTTATGAGAGGCACACAATTTCTCGCCTCAGCCTCCACAAACCAACGCCACCCACTACACAACATGGCAGAGCACCCACACACACCAAGAAATATAAAAACAACACCTAGCACTCGTTATCATACACAAATATTACCATCGCTCCCTTCTCGTCCACCCCAAACCAGCCTCCAGAAGCATATCCATTCTCAAATCTCGCACCGATCCATCCATTAACTCAAAGACAACATTCAGCTACATGCATGGCCCCCTGAAGTCTTCCTTTCACTTGAGGACAGAGTCCACCTGGCTAGGCTGCGATGTTGGCACTATCCAGCCCTTCTGAGTTATCAAAAGAGGCTGGATGACTCTGTCGGGGATACCTGTCCAGGCTGTAACACAACACCGCACACTATCAAACACATTATTAAAGACTGCATAGCACACAACCACTTACGCCAACAACACAATATCCATTCCTTGAGAGCTTTGTGGGATAACCCGGTCTTGGCCATGGCCTTCCTTAGGAGCTCAGGGCTGTTAGACCAGGCAGCCTTGGGAACGATTACTACTAGTAGTACTATTACTATTACAGTAAATAAATAATATAGTAAGAGCGATAATAGGAAAAATATGAATTAATAAATATCTCTAAGACCTTTCGGCCATTCCAGGAAAATACTAGTCTCAATACAAATGCAAAGGTTTTCACATATTGATATACAGCTATTGTAAAATGTGATAAATGTTGTTGATCCTTTAAAGTTGCTCTAAGGAAGAACTCATTTCTTCCTTCAAGTGAATATTAGTTATTTTATGTGGAAAATTCTCCACCGTCCACACCATAGGCTACTTGTGATGAACCTCTTTAGGTCTACGTTCCAGACTTAAGTCTTTGTTGTATTTAGGTTACAGCAAACCCTTTTATTATAATTCACATTATCAAACTCATTAAGTACTTAAAATATTTGATTGAGTTGGTCTTTCAGTCTACGAAATTCGAACATAGATACCAGGAGCTCTCAACTGAGCCTTGTAGCTTAATTTCATAAAAAGGTTTCGCTATCCTACCAACTGACCTCTCCAATTATTCCATATTTCCGGAATCGATGAATTTAGACAATTCTAATGCAACGAATATCTCCTTACTCCTAGGACGAATCTAGCCTATATCTATATATACAACAATTAATTATGGGCTTTCTTTCACACTTCATTGCTCTGGTTGGAAGACATTGACATTTCAAAATATGTTGTTTGATTTTCGATCACTTCATGTCTTCAAGTTTAATGGCACTTTACTTGTTTCACATTATTTACTAAGTGTACGCAGATCCTTGCTGGCATGCACTTCATGAGTACTAACATTTACTCAAAACCCAAACTCATCTGAAAAGTTAGAAGTCATGAGTTGAGTGTTTCTGTCGATAAACTGCTAGTTAAGGGGAGATGGTTCACTTTTTGGGCGATATTTGCATGTATTCATTATTTTTCTAGTTTCCTCCCTAGACCTCCATCAAATTAAAAAAAAAACATCCATGAGATCCCCCTTCTAGATTAATTTGTACATTTTTCGGTAGAAAAATCTCCCGGCCGAAGGCCGGTTCTTCAAACATTACAGGCTCACTATCGTTCGCCAGGGAAAACATCGACACCTAAATAGCACGAAAGGTCTAAATATTGACGAACAAATGGGGCGAAAGGTAAATCGACCAACTAAGGGGGAAACATCTTAACATCTGAAAACTAATGGGGCTAAACATGAGGGAGAAAGTGGTCCAGAAAACCAGCCCATCCCCCCTTAAGGTTTGAACTCCGAAAGTCTAGTTACCTCCATTGAGACTTGAGTAAGAGGTGTAAGGAGAGGACCTAATTAGGTTGTCGTCACTACCTCCTGGTGAATCCCCACAAGACACGTTGGAGAGAGAGAGAAAGAGAGAGCGAGAGTGAGAGTGAGATAATTGGAACAGGAAACGGCATAATGCTGGAATATGATTGATAAAGAAACAAAATATTATTTAAAGAAAACTCATAAGTGAGAGAGTTACATAGATACACAGACTGCACAGACCTTGCGGATCCTACTACGTAGTCCGAACTTAATTAAACAAAATGTTGCTATAAAGTGGAAGGTAAAGACAGCAAAGCAGAAGGCTCTCTCCCCACCCACCACTCCAGAGAAAGAGAGATAGAGAGAGTGAGCGTGGTGAGAGGGTTAGAGGGCTCGAAAGAGAGGGCAATAATATGGTATGCCCCTATTTACTTAGAAGCCATCATTTATTCAATACTTAAAGAGAAGGATAGTTTGATAAGGAAACAGTTAAGCACACATGTGCACAACAAGAGAGAGAGAGATAGATGCAGACAGACAAATATGCACAACAAGAGAGAGAGAGAGGACTAACTATAATCTTATTTACTGAGAAGGCATCATTGATTCAGTGCGAGATGAACAACCAACCAGGGGGAAAGGTCGAAGGTAACGAAACAGGTAGATAGATAGTTAGTTAGTTAGTTAATTCTTTATTTCATAAAAGGTTACATGGTAACATTTTACATATACACGATAGACTCAGACTCAAATCTTTATTTCATAAAAGGCAACACAATTAACTTTTTACATAAATTATAAACAATAGAGATAACAGTAACCTCATACATTACCGCATTCTAGGTTCATGGTTTTGTACAAACATAATTCTTGACTTGATAGCATTTATATCATTAGTTTTCAAATCTGATACGTCATATTCATGTAATAGGATATGGTTAACTTCCTTTCCTAACGATAGGTATTCATCAAGGTTTAATAAACATTTCTGTAAAAACTTGCAAGGTTTTAGGAGACATTTGTGAGCAAATCTAATTTTTAACCAATGCATTAAATGATTAAATGTCATTATTCCAGCCAATTCACATGCATGATGATTACTTTCCCAATATTTTAATTTCAGCATTTTCTTTATTGCTTTGTGGTAACCAATTGCAAATTGCTTAAGAGGAAGTTTGCACTTGTTGTTATAAAACCATAATTCAGAACCATAAACACTTGAGCAGTAACTTTGGAACAACTGCGTAAAAACCCTAACATTAACATTAGAAAATGTACATAAAATACAATTAAATTCATTATAAAACTTGTTACGACACCTAATTACGTCTTTGTCATTATTTAAATTATCATCTATTATAAACCCTAGATACTTTTGTTCATTAACAACATTCAATATCTCTCCACATAGCATCAACTTTGGCTTTAAGTTTTTATCCTTATTGTCTTTGAAATACATGCATGATGATTTATTAATATTAATGTCAATATCAATTTCTTTTGCTTCATTTCCAAGCATATTTAGTAAAAACTGTAATCCCGATGACGATGGTGCTAATACAACAATATCGTCAGCGTAAGCACTAATATTACTTGATATATTTCCTAGTGTGCACCCCTTTTTACATTTAGACACTTTTTCAATCAGCTTATCTATATAAAGATTAAATAATATCGGAGACAAGACTCCTCCCTGTCTTACTCCATTCATTATTTTCCAGGGTTTTGATATTGAGTCTTTATGCTTAGTAGCAACCAGTTGATTTCTATAAAGATATCATATTATGTTCGCATAAAAGTGTGGAATACCTGCTTCAATAAGTTTACTTATTAATGTGAAATGATTAACTTTATCAAAAGCTTTTTTAAAATCAATGAAAGCTGTATAAACATTTGAGTCTTCTAATCTGTATCTTAACATTGTTTCTTTAAAAATCAAGCACGCTGAGGATGTAGAGTGATTAGCCCTAAACCCATGCTGCCTCTCATTAAAGTTTACATAATGCAAAATTTTATTTTTTAAGCAATATTCAAATAATTTAAAGAAAACTGGCGATGATATAATAGGTCTATAATTATCCAAGGAGCTTTGATCTTTATATTTATCTTTAATAAGGGGCAAAATAAGTCCGGACGTCATCTCATCAGGCAAATGTCCATGTGCAATAAATTATGAAAACATTTTAGCAATTAGTCTTACCGCGCTTTCAGAACAAAACTTCACATGATTAGAATGAATGTTATCATGGCCAATGACCCAATTTAGCTCAGATAATGCCAAACAAACATCTTTGGTGTTGATAATTCCCATTAATTTACCTCTTTGCACATGCACATTTAACTTATCTCTTATAAGTTCATATTTATAGATAGATAGTCATACAGATAGATAGAAGGACAGATAGATAGATAGTCACACAGATAGATAGATAGTCACACAGATAGATAGATAGTCACACAGAAAGATAGATAGTCACACAGATAGATAGATAGTCACACAGATAGATAGAGGGACAGATAGGTAGATAGTCAGTCAGTCAGTCATAATTTTATTTCATAAAAAGACATATACATACACTTTTTACAGAGTTATTTACGTAATCTACATTAAGCTAAAAGTCCTTAGCGCATAGTTGGTTCTGTGTTCTGTACATAAACAATTCTTGATCTGATAGCATTGATATCATTTAGCAATAAGTTAGTATATCCATACCCATGTAGGATTATTTTTTCAACATCCTTTACAAGAAAAGATCTATGTAACATGTAATACATGTTCTTCTCTATAAAACTACATGGCTTTATGAGATTTCTATATACAAATCTTATTTTCATCCAGTTAACCAAATGCCTAAACACCATCAATCCACATTCTCTACAAGCACTGTGGTTGCTCTCCCAGTACTTCATATTCAATATTTTCTTTATTGCCTTGTGGTATCCAATGGAAAACTGCTTAAATGGTATATAACATTTTCTATTATTAAACCAAAGTTCAGCGCCATAAAAATTCAAACAGTAGCTTTGAAATAAATTTAAAAATACTTCAGTACTCGTGTTGCTAAACTTTCTTAAAAGACAATTAAACTCATTGTAAAACTTATTTCTGCATCTTACCATATCCAAGTCATTATTAAGATTACAATCAATTATAAAACCCAAATATTTGTATTCAGAAACAATATTTAATTTGTTATTGTCTAAATATATGAAAGGATTCATTTCCTGTCCATACTTATATTTAAAGATCATACATACTGATTTTGCAGAGTTAATAGATAAGTCTAGTTGTTTAATTTCATGATCCATAATATCTATCAATGTTTGCAGACCTCTATCCGAAGGAGCCAATATTACAAGATCGTCTGCATAGGCGATCACATTGCTGACTTGTAAACTTCGTCTACAGCCTACATTACTTGCAGATAATTTACTTAATAAGTCATCAATATAAATTGAAAACAACAAGGGAGATAAAACCCCACCCTGTCTCACTCCATTTTTCATAGTCCATTCAGTTGAAATTGAATCTTTAAATTTGACAACAACATGTTGGTTTCTGTAAAAGTAAAATAAAATATTAACCAAGAAATTTGGTAATCCTAGTTTTAAAAGCTTATTTGCAAGTTTGAAATAATTCACCTTATCAAAAGCTTTTGTCAGGTCAATAAAACATGAAAAAACATTAGATCCCTCCGTGCTGTACCTTAAAATAGTTTCCTTGAGAATTAAACATGCAGTAGAAGTAGAATACCTCTCTCTAAATCCATGCTGCCTATCATTTAAACTAACATATCTTAAAATGTTGTACTTCAAGCAGTATTCAAATACCTTCAATAATATTGGCGATAACGTAATTGATCTATAATTAGCAAGAGATGTATTATCTTTATACTTATCTTTCAATAAGGGTACCATAATTCCAAAGTTAATTCTTACAGGCATACAACCATGTACAACACAAGAAGAAATCAACTTTGCAATTACTACTATCAATTCGTTTGTGCAATACTTTAAATGAAAAGAATGTATATTATCTGGGCCAATACCACAATTGAGGTCAGATATTGCTGTAGATACATCATGACTATTTACCTTACCAAATATTTCACCGTCACGTACATTTTTCACCAATTTATCTATCATGAAGTCATCATCATTCTGACATTTACAATCATCATATACATGTTTAAACTTATTGGAAAATTGCTCTACAATACATTTTGGGTCACATTCTCCATCTATTTTCATACTTACAAAAACTTTATTATTCTTTATTTGTCTAATCTCTTTCCAAAATTATTTCAAATTGTTATTAGATAGAGATTGAGCTAACTTATTTGTTCTAATTTGAGACTCATTTTGTTTAACTTGTTTCAATACATTCCTAAAGTCCTTTCTAGACTCCTTCATTTCTTCTAACTCAACTCCTGCAAGTGGACGTCCCCTATTCTTCCAAGTTAAAAACTTACTTCTCGCAAACTTATGCAAATCTTTAATTTCATCATTCCAACCTGGTATAACTTTATGCTTTTTTAATGGTTCTTTCTTAAACAAAGTAGATGAATTAAGTAACAAACTAATTATACTGTTATAAATTTAATTTAATTCCTTGATATGCTGTTCATTATTACATCTATATACACTGCAGTCCAAGCAATTAAAACTTGATATATCCAATTCACTTAGATAATGATTAATATTTGATTTATATATCTGTAAATTATCCACAATAAACAGTTTTTGCCAGTCGATGAATTCTGACGGTTCAATGTGTACATCTACTATACCAACATTACATATGTCAATGTTTAGCTTACATGCCAGGGGAAAGTGATCATAGAGGGCCATATCATACCTTATAGTAATATCATCTATTATTTCGTTTAGACTCTCACTTACTGCTATATGATCAAGCCAACTGGTTGTATTCTTTGCAGGACATAAATATGTAAACGAATCATTCTGCATTGCCTCAACATCACTAAATATAAAGCACGCTAATAAATAAATAAATAATATCTTTCCAAAACCTACCTTTAGTTCGACTAGCATTAAAATCTCCTGCAATTAAGACATTGTTGCAGTGTTGTTCAGCTATAAAATTATCAAGAGTGGCTATTGTATTTCTAAATTCATCTAAGGAGTCCTCGTCTTGCTTGTCACAAGGTAGGTATACATTCACTATAAATATTTGTACATCTCTACATTTCATTATAATCCCAATTATTCTTTCATTACAATACACAGAATCAATATTATTACTAAGTGAATTTGTCCATAATATGGCAACACCTTTTGAAGGACGACCCTCTACTATGCCTTCGTTACTCCTATCTTCCACACATGCGATTGCATCAAATGCATCATTGATTGTTCTTAAAACATTTAAGTCTTCTTTCAATAACATTATTTCTTGTAAAAGAATGATATCGTATTCCATAGTCAATAACTTTACTGCCTCAATATTATTTCTTACAGAATTACAGTTATATGATACAATCTTAGCCATTAAGATGTATGTTTAGGTTTATAGTATTTTCTAACAATTACATGGTTCGGCCAACACTCCGGACGTAACAAATCATCCCTCTTACTCATTGCAACAGTTATTTTAAATGACTTCCATTCTCGTTCAAATTTAGATTCAAGCTCACAGCATTTTACACTTTCAATGTTAAATTCATCCGATATATACTTAGTAATATCAACAACGCTAGTGTCACAGTCAGCATTCCCAATGTAAATATCTCCTGATCTTTCAGAGCCTTTAATTAAACCTAGATTGAGTAACGTTTTTTGTTCCTCGTACACCAGCTGGCCTCTTCCACTGCTGATCCATTTTTCTTTGCGGCTGTTGGGTAGGGGGGACAGGCATTCCTACCGCGCCGACTCTTAACTTGTTGAAAGCCATCATCATCCAGGACATCACGTCCTGTTTCTCCTCGTTCACCTTTACAGAAGGACAGATAGGTAGATAGTCACACAGATAGATAGAGGGACAGATAGGTAGATAGTCACACAGATAGATAGAGGGACAGATAGGTAGATAGTCACACAGATAGATAGAGGGACAGATGGATATAGTCACACAGATAGATAGATAGTCACACAGATAGATAGAGGGACAGATAGGTAGATAGTCACACAGATAGATAGAGGGACAGATAGGTAGATAGTCACACAGATAGATAGGGGGACAGATGGATATAGTCACACAGATAGATAGATAGTCACACAGATAGATAGATAGTCACACAGATAGATAGAGGGACAGATAGGTAGATAGTCACACAGATAGATAGATAGTCACACAGATAGATAGAGGGACAGATAGATAGATAGTCACACAGCTAGATAGAAGGACAGATAGATAGATAGTCACACAGATAGATAGAGGGACAGATAGGTAGATAGTCACACAGATAGATAGATAGTCACACAGATAGATAGAAGGACAGATAGATAGATAGTCACACAGATAGATAGAGGGACAGATAGGTAGATAGTCACACAGATAGATAGAAGGACAGATAGGTAGATAGTCACACATATAGATAGAAGGACAGATAGGTAGATAGTCACACAGATAGATAGAAGGACAGATAGATAGATAGTCACACAGATAGATAGAGGGACAGATAGATAGTCACACAGATAGATAGAGGGACAGATGGATATAGTCACACAGATAGATAGATAGTCACACAGATAGATAGATAGTCACACAGATAGATAGAGGGACAGATGGATATAGTCACACATATACAGGGTGTCCCGAAATAGACGTGCCAAACTTCAGAATTAGGTTGGGAAAAAATATTATAAGCATAAAATATTCTATAAACAAAATTCAAAATTGTACTCGTTACAGAGATATCACCTGTTGAAAATGGGATTTTCTCAAGTACCGGTAATTCCCCATAAGGCCGGTCTAGCTGCCCTAGAGCTTACCAGATCCCCATTTAACTGCAATTATTTTACCATGTTATTATCAAGATATTTTAATTATGTAAGTTGCAAAATGTTTATAGATATATTAACTCACTTTGGACCTGCTGGAAACTATTTAACGTGGAAGAGTCTATTACAGCGATGCGGGGGAGGACACAATACCGTTTAAACGGTTGAAATTTAGAAGAAAAAAATATATAATATTTTATGCTTAGAATTGTTATGCCAGGTTTTTTACTGGGGTTTAATGGAACAATGGTAGGTTCTTGTTTGACTGGAGAAACTAAAGCCAAACTACACATGCACACAAGTCGTAAAGGATAAATTATTATGTTCTTTCCACCAACCAACTTTACTCCTAAACTCGATTAATGAAATTAACAAACACATGTGGCAGTCCGGGGGTTCGAACCCAGGACGCTCACACCGAAAATCAACACACTTATGCATTGCGCCACGAAGACAGAGTACAGAGAGTAAGACTGAGTACACGCATAAGTTTTCTTATTAATGGTCATTTAGTACAATACACTTGAACACACTTTACACTTATAACATGGAATAAATACACAATATATACGTCGAGCACGGATGAGGATCCACAACAGATTTGTAGGATTCACTAGCACTCCTATTCTAACACTGAGTAGATTTCGGTGCTATACTGAGCGCTTGGTGGTTGAAGTGTTGATTGCTGAGTCTTTTCCCTTGGTCCTGTCGAGCCGCTTAGGTGGTCCTGCCGTGTGGTAAATGGGGTAGAGTTACAGATGGACTAGTTGGTTTGGGGCCTTTAATAGTAGTTCCTTATGTCATGACACAGGGGCGTACTACCGGATGAACGCGAGCATGAGCGGGGACATGTCCCAAGCTGTGGGTGCTCGACTATCCTGGCCATTATACTAGTCGTTGGTGAAGTTCTGTTTCGTTACTCTTGGGTGTGGGGTCTTTAATGAAAAGTCACTTGTGTCATGACAGAGTAACAAATCATCAGGCTAAAGTGGGGAAGAAGTATGACCATGACCGTAATAACTTTCCCAACTACCTTTGACCTTTATAAAAGTGTTCAAAGAACCCAGATGATCGGATTTTTAGGCCTTTTTACAATTATATGCCCTCGACCATGGTTCTGGCACATATGTTGTATGGACTTTCTATACAGAGTGCCGTTTATGTGACGGTGTCTCGCAAAGCCCGAACTATTGTAGCTGTCTTGCCATGGCAAAGACTTCTCCAAGAGTTTTGGTAGAGTACTGAATTGATCCTAAAAGTGTTTTGGGGACATGTCCTTGTTTCCACTTTCAGTGTCAAAACTGCAAGCCTAAAAGAAAACTTAATGTTTTCAGAACACCATGGCGTGGGAAACAAAAGTTCAAACGTAGGGGAAGGAACTCTCAGACCATCAGGTGTACAGCCATGGCATGTAAACACAGACGAATGAGAGGGTAATTCTTGGACTCAAACCTTGCATGCAATTTTTTGAGCCCTCAAATGGCTGACTCTACTTTTTTTTTTTTTTTTTTTTTTTTTTTTATACCCTAGGCGGGTCTAAGGGGGGGAAAGTAGAGGGGGGGAGAGGGAAGAGAAAAGGAGGAAAGTTTGAAGGAAAGTAGGAGAGTAACAGTTGGTGGGCAGACCACCTTGCTATGTTGTGTGTTTGAAACGTATGTTTTTGTGTTGGGGCAAGTGGTGTATTTTGTTTATGTTTGCTGTTTGGTAGCTAGCTAAGGAACTAAGGTGTGATTGTTATTATTATTATATATATATATATATATATTTTTTTTTTTTTTTTTTTTTTTTTTTTAATAAATTGGCTGTGGTTCTTCTTCTGTGTTTATTTTATTTAAACTGCTTTTAAACCAGTTGTTGAATCTTAAATTTGGTTGTTGTGCATAATTGTCCTTAATTTTCTCTAGAGTTGGGTCTTGTGATAGTTCTAGTTTATGCCATATTTGTGTTGCTTGTCTATGAAGTCTGACATTTAATGGTAGTGTGTTTGTGTATTCGTGTATTTGTTGTGTCGTCATTGTATAGGGGTATCTTTGGTTTGTGGCGAATCTTAGGGCTT
>CM064497.1:44569623-44619623 GCA_032716605.1 Paralithodes platypus | reverse complement strand
ATTAGGAACATTATATGAATAGAGGGTGTCTTTATTAGGAACATTTTATGAATAGAGGATGTCTTTATTAGGAACATTATATGAATAGAGGGTGTCTTTATTAGGAACATTATATGAATAGAGGATGTCTTTATTAGGAACATTATATGAATAGAGGATGTCTTTATTAGGAACATTATATGAATAGAGGATGTCTTTATTAGGAACATTATATGAATAGAGGATGTCTTTATTAGGAACATTATATGAATAGAGGATGTCTTTATTAGGAACATTATATGAATAGAGGATGTCTTTATTAGGAACATTATATGAATAGAGGGTGTCTTTATTAGGAACATTTTATGAATAGAGGATGTCTTTATTAGGAACATTATATGAATAGAGGGTGTCTTTATTAGGAACATTATATGAATAGAGGATGTCTTTATTAGGAACATTATATGAATAGAGGATGTCTTTATTAGGAACATTATATGAATAGAGGATGTCTTTATTAGGAACATTATATGAATAGAGGATGTCTTTATTAGGAACATTATATGAATAGAGGATGTCTTTATTAGGAACATTATATGAATAGAGGATGTCTTTATTAGGAACATTATATGAATAGAGGATGTCTTTATTAGGAACATTATATGAATAGAGGATGTCTTTATTAGGAACATTATATGAATAGAGGATGTCTTTATTAGGAACATTATATGAATAGAGGGTGTCTTTATTAGGAACATTTTATGAATAGAGGATGTCTTTATTAGGAACATTATATGAATAGAGGGTGTCTTTATTAGGAACATTATATGAATAGAGGATGTCTTTATTAGGAACATTATATGAATAGAGGATGTCTTTATTAGGAACATTATATGAATAGAGGATGTCTTTATTAGGAACATTATATGAATAGAGGATGTCTTTATTAGGAACATTATATGAATAGAGGATGTCTTTATTAGGAACATTATATGAATAGAGGATGTCTTTATTAGGAACATTATATGAATAGAGGATGTCTTTATTAGGAACATTATATGAATAGAGGATGTCTTTATTAGGAACATTATATGAATAGAGGATGTCTTTATTAGGAACATTATATGAATAGAGGGTGTCTTTATTAGGAACATTTTATGAATAGAGGATGTCTTTATTAGGAACATTATATGAATAGAGGGTGTCTTTATTAGGAACATTATATGAATAGAGGATGTCTTTTATTAGGAACATTATATGAATAGAGGATGTCTTTATTAGGAACATTATATGAATAGAGGATGTCTTTATTAGGAACATTATATGAATAGAGGATGTCTTTATTAGGAACATTATATGAATAGAGGATGTCTTTATTAGGAACATTATATGAATAGAGGATGTCTTTATTAGGAACATTATATGAATAGAGGGTGTCTTTATTAGGAACATTTTATGAATAGATGATGTCTTTATTAGGAACATTATATGAATAGAGGGTGTCTTTATTAGGAACATTTTATGAATAGAGGATGTCTTTATTAGGAACATTATATGAATAGAGGATGTCTTTATTAGGAACATTATATGAATAGAGGATTCCTTTATTAGGAACATTATATGAATAGAGAATGTCTTTATTAGGAACATTATATGAATAGAGGATGTCTTTATTAGGAACATTTTATGAATAGAGGATGTCTTTATTAGGAACATTATATGAATAGAGGATGTCTTTATTAGGAACGTTATATGAATAGAGGATGTCTTTATTAGGAACATTATATGAATAGAGGATTCCTTTATTAGGAACATTATATGAATAGAGAATGTCTTTATTAGGAACATTATATGAATAGAGGATGTCTTTATTAGGAACATTATATGAATAGAGGGTGTCTTTATTAGGAACATTATATGAATAGATGATGTCTTTATTAGGAACATTATATGAATAGAGGATGTCTTTATTAGGAACATTATATGAATAGAGGATGTCTTTATTAGGAACATTATATGAATAGATGATGTCTTTATTAGGAACATTATATGAATAGATGATGTCTTTATTAGGAACATTATATGAATAGTGGATGTCTTTATTGTGAACATTATATGAATAGAGGATGTCTTTATTAGGAACATTATATGAATAGAGGATGTCTTTATTAGGAACATTATATGAATAGATGATGTCTTTATTAGGAACATTATATGAATAGAGGATGTCTTTATTAGGAACATTATATGAATAGAGGATGTCTTTATTAGGAACATTATATTAATAGAGGATGTCTTTATTAGGAACATTATATGAATAGAGGTTGTCTTTATTACGAACATTATATGAATAGAGGATGTCTTTATTAGGAACACGGACCTTTTCTATGTTGGCTTTGTTTTCCATTCTCCATTTAAACAAAAACACAAAAAATAACAACAATAACAACAACAACAACGAACACAAATGCATGCAGACAGACAGGCTGACATATACAGTATGTGAAATATTCATTTGTGGTTAAAATGCAGGTGGAAAGCAGAATGAGTGAACCGTGAGGTTAAAAGAATTTATAAAATGGAATGTCTCTCTCTCTCTCTCTCTCTCTCTCTCTCTCTCTCTCTCTCTCTCTCTCTCTCTCTCTCTCTCTCTCTCTCTCTCTCTCTCTCTCTCTCTCTCTCTCTCTCTCTCTCTCTCTCTCAGGCTTTTAAACACAGAAGGGTTGAACATTCCATTAACAAAATTCCATTAAGATAATGTCTTTCAATGCTTGCTTTATTATAAACTAGATCAATGAATTACGGTGTCTCCTATTAACTGAACAAACTGATATTATAAGCATCACCGAAACTCATCTTGATTTAAATAAAGATCTAATATCCGAATACAATATTAATGTCTACAAATGTATTCATAAAGACCGTTCAAATGGAAAGAAAGGAGGTGTAGCCATGTACATCTCATCTAAGTTGATGCCAGACGAAATCACCCGCGAGCTCCCCCCTAGTAATCTAGAAATAGTGTGTGCCAAATTTATATCAATAACACGAAGATTCATATTACAACAGCTTACAGAACCCCTAGCTACAAAGATAGTGACGATGTAATATTTTACGATAAACTAAATAAAACTCTTTCAGATAAATGTATGCTTCTAGGCGATTATAATGTCCCTAATATACAGTAGAATGGAATCTTGTCACAGGAATTAACGCTAATTCAATCAAAATGATAGATTTCATAGAAGATAGTTTCCTATATCAGTGTGTAATGGAAGCAATGCGTGAAAATAATAATCTTGACCTTGTCATAACTACCCATGAACATTTAGTTACTAATTTAGAAGTAGTGAACATCTGTCAAATTCCTACCATAGAATCATTAGGTTCGATGTTAATTGCAGTTATACTATTGAGAAAAAACAAAACTCCTGGTGCCAGATTTTAAAATGTTTGACAAACTTAGGCAAGCACCGCATAACACACTCACGGCTAGATATACTGTATATAACAAAATAAATGAGATGTGGGAACAGTTTAAGGGGAGATTTCCACTTGAGGGATTTTTTTCTTTGCCCCTTTCTCCCTCATGTTTAGCCCCATTGCTTTTGAAATTTTAAGACGTTCGCCCCGTTAGTTTGGCAATTTTAAGAAGTTTCACCCCATTTATGTCACTTTTAAGACCTTTCGTCCCATTTAGGTGTTGATTTTTTCCTGGCGAGCGATAGCGAGCCTGTAATTTAAGAGCAACCGGCCTCTGGCCGGGACCTTTTTCTACCGAAAAATGTACAAATTTATCTTGAAAGGGGGTCTAGTGGTGGTAATTTTAAGCTTGATGAAAACGTAGGGAACAAACTAAATACCTCCCCTTAAGAACACGTTTATAATGGCACAGAACAAATATGTACCAAACAAAGTTAAACAAATGAGTGAAATAAAAAACAAAACACCATGGTTCAACAGTGAAATCCGTAATGCAATAATAAATACAGAACATACTCAAGCTTAAAAATAATGACTGTTCTAATGACCAAGTAAAGGAGTTATAGAACCCTGCTAGAAGAAATGTTAAGCAGCTGATTAGATCCGCTAAATGTTAGTATGAAGTATCTATAGATATAAATAACACTGACAACCCAAAGCATTATTATAGCTACGTAAATAACAACAGAGAAATAACCCAGGCTCCAGCTCAGAGTATTGGTGGCAGCACTGTTATTTAAGGGGAGATGGGTCGTTTTTCTGGTCCCCCTTCTTCCTCGTGTTTAGCCCCATTAATTAGTTTTCAGATTTTAAGACGTTCGGCCCATTAGTTTAGCTATTTTAAGACTTTACGCCCCATTTCTTTGTCAATATTAAGACCTTCGTGCCATTTAGGTGTCGATATTTTCCTGGCGAGCGATAGCGAGCCTGTAATTATAAGAGTAACCGGCCTACGGCCCGGACATTTTTCTACCGAAAAATTTACAAATGTGGGGTCTAGGGTGTGTGTTTTGCAGGTTTATGGAGGTCTAGGGTGTGTGTTTTGCAGGTTTATGGAGGTCTAGGGTGTGTGTTTTGCAGGTTTATGGAGGTCTAGGGTGTGTGTTTTGCAGGTTTATGGAGGTCTAGGGTGTGTGTTTTGCAGGTTTATGGAGGTCTAGGGTGTGTGTTTTGCAGGTTTATGGAGGTCTAGGTGTGTGTTTTGCAGGTTTATGGAGGTCTAGGGTGTGTGTTTTGCAGGTTTATGGAGGTCTAGGGTGTGTGTTTTGCAGGTTTATGGAGGTCTAGGGTGTGTGGTTTGCAGGTTTATGGAGGTCTAGGGTGTGTGTTTTGCAGGTTTATGGAGGTCTAGGGTGTGTGGTTTGCAGGTTTATGGAGGTCTAGGGAGGAAACTAAATAGTAATAGAAAGATAAAACAATAAGCAAATAAATATGCCAATCTCCCCTGAAGGGTAGTTTAGAAACCGCCAGATCGGAGTTGTGAAAACAATTAGATAAAAGCTTTCGTAGGTAAAACTCAGTTAGGTAAATGTATCCATGAGTTTACTTAGTTAGATTAAGTTAGGTTAGGGGAAATTATGTTAATAAATTATGTTGGGTTTTATGATCTACTTGATTACATGAAGTTATTAACTATTACCTATATAATACACCTTTCTTGATTACATGAAGTTATTAACTATTACCTATATAATACACCTTTCTTGATTACATGAAGTTATTAACTATTACCTATATAATACACCTTTCTTGATTACATGAAGTTATTAACTATTACCTATATAATACACCTTTCTTGATTACATGAAGTTATTACTATTACCTATATAATACACCTTTCTTGATTACATGAAGTTATTAACTATTACCTATATAATACACCTTTCTTGATTACATGAAGTTATTAACTATTACCTATATAATACACCTTTCTTGATTACATGAAGTTATTAACTATTACCTATATAATACACCTTTCTTGATTACATGAAGTTATTAACTATTACCTATATAATACACCTTTCTTGATTACATGAAGTTATTAACTATTACCTATATAATACACCTTTCTTGATTACATGAAGTTATTAACTATTACCTATATAATACACCTTTCTTGATTACATGAAGTTATTAACTATTACCTATATAATACACCTTTCTTGATTACATGAAGTTATTAACTATTACCTATATAATACACCTTTCTTGATTACATGAAGTTATTAACTATTACCTATATAATACACCTTTCTTGATTACATGAAGTTATTAACTATTACCTATATAATACACCTTTCTTGATTACATGAAGTTATTAACTATTACCTATATAATACACCTTTCTTGATTACATGAAGTTATTAACTATTACCTATATAATACACCTTTCTTCGTAACACCACAATACATACTGTATACTGTATGATGATATTCACGACAATGATTCTATTCGACTACAATGTTACTTTATATATTCATACAATACGATTCCATTTTCTGTCAAGGTATATGTTAGACTTTTTGTGGATCCTAACATTATTCTTTTGCCTAATAATTATATAGTCAATTAGCTACATATATCATTTATACGTCAGATAAAAAAAAAAACACACAAAAAAACACTCAGACACACACACACACACACACACACACACACATTCAATATATACGGGTATTTTTGCGTTTCCAGCTGCTTCCCTTATTTGGTGGAAAAGTATGATAATATTGGAGACAGGGGTTCCACCCGCAAACTATCCACTTGTATTCAAATGTTGCGATCACGAACTAAGAGTGTAGGGTTAGTTATTATTTCTTCTCTATCTCCAAAGAGAGACCAATTTAGTGGTGGGCAATAGTATCGCCAAATTTGATATAGTACTGAGAATAGTCAACACAGACTAGGGATACATAGTAGTGTACTCAATTACAATACGTTACAATTACAATACGGTGTTTTATGAGGCATAGGAACTATTGAGGTTTCTATATATTTTCTCAGCCATCATAAATTATATGAATAACAATTATTCGCTATATATACTGTATATTATAGTGCTCATTTTAACTCGTGGGACTCCATTCCGTTTTTCAAGGTGAATGGGAGAAGTTTTAGCGAATATTACCGATTCATTTTCTGCTTCATTTCCGCTGCCTATTATAGAGTTTGTTTAAGAGTAATTCACACAGGCATTTTTTTTTTTTTTTTTTTTAGCAATTTTTGGAGGAAGAATATTTTGTCTGGCACTTTGTACAACAATTGTCTAGACCTTCCTTGTAATTGGAGACACCAATGCAGGTATGAAATGGCCAGATAAGGAAATGATAGCAATATAATACTGGCAGAAAAAGTGCTTAACCCATTCAATCAAATCATTTTTTGTTTATGCTAGCTACCTCCATGCGATTTATGCTAGCTACCTCCATGCGATTTATGCTAGCTACCTCCATGCGATTTATGCTAGCTACCTCCATGCGATTTTATGTCAGGATTCGGTTGATTGACAGTATAATATTATATCCCAATAAGTTGTAGATATTCTTCTTAAGGGGAGACTGACCGTTTGTTTGGTCTATTAATTCATTTATTCATATATATTTTTAGTTTCCTCCCTAAACCTCCATCAAGCTTAGAAAAACCACCCCCTAGACCCCCCTTCAAGATAAATTTGTAAATTTTTTGGTAGAAAAATGTCCCGGCCGAAGGCCGGTTCCTCTTAAAATTGCAGGCTCGCTATCGCTCGCCAGGATATAATCGACACCTAAATGGCACGCACGAAAGGTCTTAGAATTTAGAATGAAATGGGGCGAAAGGTGTTAAAATCGCCAAAATAATGGGCCGAATGTCTTATAATCTCAAAACTAGTGGGGCTAAACATTTGGGAGAAGGGGGTCCAGAAAAACGGTCTTCCTCCCCTTAATTAAGCTTAGTATATTGTAAACAACCATGGTTATAAAAAGGTCATCGTCTTGGGCTTACTGATAGTGATCTACCTTTCTATCCTTATATCGATGGCTTGATTACCATGAAGAATCCTGTAGGGGAGGTTTTTAGTTTGGTCTCTAGGTATCCATCATGCTTAAGATTACACCCCCTTGAGCCCCCTTTCAAGATAAATTTGTACATTTTTTGGTAGACAAATTTCCCGGCTGAAGGCCGGTTCCTCTTAAATTACAGGCTCGCTATCGCTCGCCAGGATAAAATCGACACCTAAATGGCACGAAAGGTCTTAAAATTGACAGAAATGGGTCGAAAGTTCTTAAAATCGTCAAAATAATGGGACGAACGTCTTAAAAATAGAAAAGCAATGGGGCTATACATGAGGGAGAAAGGAGTCAAGAAAAAAATCCCTCAAGTGGAAACCTCCCCTTAACTCTTTCTGTACCAGCGACGTTTATTATATTTTATGCTAGCTATATTTAGGTGATTATATGCAGCTTAGGAAGGATCTGTGGTAGTCAAAAGGGTTGATGGAGATACTTTGAAGCTCTATAATGGCTAGAGATCCTTCCTTAAGGGGAGGTATTTAGTTTGTTCCCTAGACCTCCATCAAGCTTAAAATTACACTCCCTTGAGTCCCTTTCAAGATAAATTTGTACATTTTTCGGTAGAAAAATGTCCCGGCCGAAGGCCGGTTCCTCTTAAATTACAGGCTCGCTATCGCTCGCCAGGATATCATCGACACCTGAATTACATGAAAGGTCTTAATATGGGGTGAAAGTTCTTAAAATCGCTAAACTAATGGGGCAAACGTTTTATAATATCAAAAGCAATGGGGCTAAACATGAGGGAGAAAGTGGTCAAGAAAAAAATCCCTCAAGTGGAGATCTCCCGTTAACTACCACGGATTCTTCCCAAGCTGCCTAATATCGTCTAAACATAGCTAGAATGAAATAGTTCACCGTCACTGCTACTCAAAGGGTTAAAAAGTATATGGTATTTCGTTTGTTCCTTTACTTTGTGTCTCCGTTTCGTATCTCCTATTTCTTACCTCCATTCATTCATTCTTCCTTTACTTTATGTTGGTGTATTGTTCAATTGCATTGTTCCATTGCATTGTTCCATTGCATTGTCTTTACTTTATGTTGGTGTATTGTTCCATTGTATTGTTCCATGCATTGTCTTTACTTTATGTTGGTGTATTGTTCCATTGCATTGTTCCATTGCATTGTCTCGCTTCTCTATTAACTCCACTTTGCTACGCCCCAGATCTAGTCATTGTATTTCTATGTATTTAATTTACTAATAACACTATTCTTTCATGTATTTCTTCTCACCTCTCCCTTCCTCCAATTTAGTGTGTTTGTATTGCTTCTCATCCCTCTCTTTATTAGTTGTTCTCTTGCGTATCAAATCTGTCCCTTTATTTTCTCTAACTATCACTTTTAAGGGAAGATTTCCACTTGAGTTTTTTTTTTCAGGGCCCCTTTCTCCCTTATGTTTAGCCCCATTGATTTTGAAGTTTTAAGACGTTCGCCCCATTAGTTTGGCGATTTTAAGAAGTTTCACCCCATTTATGTCACTTTTAAGACCTTTCGTCCCATTTAGGTGTCGATTTTTTCCTGGCGAGCGATAGCGAGCCTGTAATTTAAGAGGAAACGGCCTTCGGCCGGGACAGTTTTCTACCGAAAAATGTACAAATTTATCTTGAAAGGGGGTGTAATTTCAAGCTTGATGGAAGTCTAGGAAACACACTAAAAACCTCCCCTTAAGTCTACATTGCGTTTTTTTTTTTTTATCTTTCCTCTCAAATCTTTTCTTCTTTCCTTCAATGTGTGTAGTTGTTTTCTTCTTTCCTTCAATGTGTGTAGTTGTTTTCTTCTTTCCTTCAATGTGTGTAGTTGTTTTCTTCTTTCCTTCAATGTGTGTAGTTGTTTTCTTCTTTCCTTCAATGTGTGTAGTTGTTTTCTTCTTTCCTTCAATGTGTGTAGTTGTTTTCTTCTTTCCTTCAATGTGTGTAGTTGTTTTCTTCTTTCCTTCAATGTGTGTAGTTGTTTTCTTCTTTCCTTCAATGTGTGTAGTTGTTTTCTTCTTTCCTTCAATGTGTGTAGTTGTTTTCTTCTTTCCTTCAATGTGTGTAGTTGTTTTCTTCTTTCCTTCAATGTGTGTAGTTGTTTTCTTCTTTCCTTCAATGTGTGTAGTTGTTTTCTTCTATTCCTGTAACATTCCCCTTCCTCAACTCGCCATAGCATTTACCTTTCCCCTCCAAGTTTACACCTTCCTTCCCTCTGTCGTTTGAAGGGGAGATCGGTAGTTTTTCTGGTCCCCCCCTTCTTCCTCATGTTTAGCCTCATTAGTTTTCATATTTTATGACGTTCAGCCCATTAGTTTGGTGATTTTAAGATCTTTCGCCCCCATTTCTCTGTCAAAATTAAGACTTTTTGTGTCATTTTGGTGTCGATTTTTTTCCAGGCGAGCGATAGCGAGCCTGTAAATGAAGAGGAATCGGCCTTCGGCCGGGACATTTTTCTGTCGTTACATGTACAAATGTATCCTGAAGGAGGGTCTTGGGGTACTTTTATTAAGCTTGATGGAGGTCTAGGGAGGAAACTAAAAAAATATATACAAATAAACATAAATGATGAAATACAGTATATACGCTCATCCTCCCTAAATACAGTATATACGCTCATCCTCACTAAATACAGTATATACGCTCATCCTCCCTAAATACAGTATATACACTCATCCTCCTTAAATACAGTATATACGCTCATCCTCCCTAAATACAGTATATACACTCATCCTCCTTAAATACAGTATATACGCTCATCCTCCCTAAATACAGTATATACACTCATCCTCCTTAAATACAGTATATACGCTCATCCTCCCTAAATACAGTATATACACTCATCCTCCTTAAATACAGTATATACGCTCATCCTCCCTAAATACAGTATATACACTCATCCTCCTTAAATACAGTATATACGCTCATCCTCCCTAAATACAGTATATACACTCATCCTCCTTAAATACAGTATATACGCTCATCCTCCCTAAATACAGTATATACACTCATCCTCCTTAAATACAGTATATACGCTCATCCTCCCTAAATACAGTATATACACTCATCCTCCTTAAATACAGTATATACGCTCATCCTCCCTAAATACAGTATATACACTCATCCTCCTTAAATACAGTATATACGCTCATCCTCCCTAAATACAGTATATACGCTCATCCTCCCTAAATACAGTATATACACTCATCCTCCCTAAATACTTCTCTGTCATCTTGCGATCGGATTTACACCAACACTTTTCCCCCACCTTTTATCCACAACTCTGGTCTGGCAGCTTCGGATATTTATATTACTAAAATAATTATGTAATTAATAATAATCTACCGTCAAGCCTAGTCGCTGATACCAGTGGAAAAAAATAAAAATAAAGATAAAACAGAAGTGTCAAAATGTAGCCAAAACATAAGTGCGGATCAAAAGTTGTGTGAAAAACAACAACAACTGGACTCTTCAATGTTGCTTCCATTACCTCTTTACATTGGCCCCCTAGCGAATTTCTGGTTTCAAGCATCACATTATTTCTTGTCTATCTATCTATCTATATGCTCAGGCCCAATCCCCATTTTGGGGGTAGCCGACTCAAGACAGAGCAAGAACAGGGAAAACACAAAAACAACATAAAACAACAAATAAACACAGATAAAAAGTACAAACTCACACACATCCAGGTCACCCAGGAGAAGACCCAGAGACCAGGGTCACCAAGGTCGCTCCAGCACTCCCCCGGCCCCCGACCACCCGGAGAGGTTCCGATCTCGGCAGGCAGACATGCAGCGGAGCCAAAGCCACAAGCCCTCCCACCACACTTCCAGGCGCACCCTTCATATTAATCGTCTCCCCGGGCCAGGCACCTGATGGACTATTCTCTAGTCCAACTTGCGCCCGACCCCTTACTCCAAATGACCACGTGTTCACTCAACTATTCACAGGCATTCTCCATTCACTCCTGTCCACCACCACTTCCCCTGCCTGATCTATAGTCATTCCTCTATCATCCAAAGCCTTTCTTACACAGTCTCTCCATCTCAATGGGGGTCTATTTCTTGTACCCCCCTTCAAGTATTCGTTTAGCTTTCCATCGTTTAAGGGGAGATTTCCACTTGAGGGACTTTTTTCTTGACCCCTTTCTCCCTCATGTCTAGCCCCATTGCTTTGAGATTTTAAGAAGATTGCCCCATTAGTTTGGTGATTTTTAAGAATTTCCGCCCCATTCTGTCAATTTTAAGACCTTTCGTGCCATTTAGGTGTCGATTTTATCCTGGCGAGCGATAGCAAGCCTGTAATTTAAGAGTAATCGGCCACCGGCCGGGACATTTTTCTACCGAAAAATGTACAAATTTATCTTGAAAGGGGGTCAAGGGGGTGACATTTTAAGATTGCTGGAGGAGTAGGAAACAAACTAGAAACCTCCCCTTAACTCTCATTTCCCTTTGTTATCACTTGTACTTTTCAGCCTTTTTCTTCTTCCATCAATGCCTTTCATCTCGTAGGCTCTTCCCTAAATTTTTCAACTACCGGTATCCACATTTTATTCTTTAGTTAACCAAACACATTAATGTTTCAGTTCAGCAACTTTATATATTATTTACGAATTAAATTCAACCATTAAAATTATCTACACAGTTTGTTCAACTATTTTATCTACACAGTTTGTTCAACTATTTTCACAATCTATTCTCCTTCTTCCTCTATCTTTCAATTTCTATCCCTCCTCCGTTCATCTTCATTACCTTCTTTCTCCTCCAACCTTTCTTATCTTCATTTTCTCCCACTCCCTTTTCTCTTTTCTCTTCAGCATTACCTGTTCCCATTATCGGTGCCATCTCGGTAATAATGACGTCTTCAATAACACACTTCCACTCATTCTTTTTAGCGATAATTTCTTCCGCTTCTCGTCTTTCATTTTTCTCACAAAGTCTGTATTCTGTAAGTCTGTGTGCTGATTGTCTGTCTATTTTCCGTCTGTCTCACACATTGATAGACAGATAGACTGGAAGATAGTAACAGTAAATAGTAAGATCGATAGATGACGAAAGATATATGGACAGATAGACGAATATATAGATGGATAGATAGAGAGATAAACAGAGAGAGGTAGATAGATAGAGAGGGGGTTTGAGGAGAGGGGGAAATAATCACTGGCATCTACACAAACAAATGTAAATACATGCAGACGAACTTCAAGTATTTGTATGTAGACAAACTGATATAAATATATATTAGACATTTAGGATAAATACAGGGGTGGAAAACGGAATGAGTGAAAAGTGAGGTTGAAAGATCTATGAAATGTAACGAGACAGAGAGCGTACAAAGGAAGGAAGGAAGAAAGGAAATCAAGCAACAACAGATCTAGTGACCCCTCTAGGCTGCTTGTCCTCCAAAATACTGAGAATCAAGTGTCCAAACAGTGGTTTAGAGTGGGTAAGGGAAAATTGGAAAGGGAACTACTGCCCTGGAACTAATGTCCGTGGCAGGATTAGGAAGTTAGTAGGGGACAGATGGGTTAGTAATATAGCACAGTTATAAGTGATCTTTCGTATATCTGGGAAAAAGAGAGTAACGTCTTAGTAATATGTATACGCAGTAATCCTTGATGAATCTGAGGGAGGAATATAATAAAGTTATTCATTTACAACCGCAGTCAGTCGCGTGTTTGATGCAAGATATTTGTGTAGGCAAAGTTTAAAAGAATCAACGGTGCTGCAGTCTATAACGTCTCGGGGAAGCCCATTCTACAAGTTGACAACTCGATTGAAGAAGAAATTCTTAGATTCGTGAGAGTTAAAAGATTTACCAATAATTTTGTAACCGTTTCGCCGCGTGTAATTAGATTGGTCGATAGTGAAGTACTTACTACAGTTCATATTGTCGATGCCTTTGATGATTTTGAACACTTGAATTAAGTCGCCTCTTAATCTGCGTTGGGTTTCACTTAGCTTAGGAACAACCTCGTGGAATAATGGGGTTTAATATCAACTCAATTCACCCTCTAAAGGTGGATTTACACAAGCACTTTTCCCGCAAATTTTGATCAGTAACTTTTTGTGGTTGTCTTGTGGAAATAGGCTCTCGTTAGAGTGCATACCTCCGCCTACGCTGGCTGCTTCTTTTCCATCAATATCATAGGCCTAAATTTTCGTCTGGATCTGGGTTCCAGGATATGACCTGGATCGCCTCTTAAGTGGGGTCACCGTTTTTTTGTTTTATCTTTCTCTCCTTTTCTCTCTTTCCCTGGCTTGTATCCATTCGGCCCCATTCAGCCAACTGTTTTAAGACGTTTATCCCCATCCAGTTGTTGATTTCTTCCTGGCGAGCGATAGCGAGCCAGCATTGTATGGAGAAAACCGGCTTCGCCGAAGAAATGTTTCTATCGAAAAATGGACAAATTTAGCTTGCTGTCCAAACAAAAATATATATATGCTGGCTCGCTACCGCTCGCCAGGAAAATATTGACACCTGGATGGAGCTAAACATCTTGAAACAGTAGGCTGAATGGGGCCGAATGGATACAAGCCAAAGAGAGAAGGAGAGAAAGAGAAAAAAGCGAGGTGGGCTCCCTTAAATGGCATCACTTCTTCTGGAAAAGGTTATCTTTTGGACCGACAGTAGTCCCATCGATCTTTTTGGGCCTAATAGGTCCGGTAGAGCATAATTATACATCATTGATATACAATATATGTCATTAAGAGCTGAAATGTATAATAAGGGATTTATATAATACGATAATATTAGTCTCCCTATAAACGGCCCGGCCACCATCTTCGCTACAGTCGTATGTCTGGGCACTGTTTACTGACGTGAAAGTGATGTGAAATAATCAACCAATAGCAATGGAATTCCCTGAATGACGTTACACCCATTTAGCCAATCACATGTCACGCGCAGCTGCGCACATCCTATACTGCAATATATTGGAGAAGGTGAGGGTGGCTGACTAGTGACTAGTGTACCCACAATGGCGTCTTCAGCTGGATGACTCTCATGCGTCTTTTGATTTGTGTGTACGTGATTTTCGTTCATATCCAGTGGATTTATATATTGAGGACTTTCGGAAGAGAGTGTTTACCTATTATCCAAGGACCGTCGGAAGTGAGTATTTACCCATTATCCAATAATAGGGTCAGTTAGGGACAATTATGATTTTGCCCCCTGCTGTCTACATAGATGAGGATTTCAATAAATCCGGGGGGGGGGGGGGGGGGGGGGGGGGGGGGGGGGGGGTGAGGGGGAGCTTCCCCCCCCCCCTCCCCTCCCCTCCCTCAACTTATTCTGTATCCCACGGCAAACGGTTATGGCCAAATACAGCTTGTTTTTCGTATTATATCCTCTTTAACCCCTTAATTTCCCTGATACTCATAGCCCTCCCCACTAGTGGGGGGCGTATTTTTAGACTGTTGGATAATGGGTAAATACTAATTTCAGCTCTTCTTCAGTTTATGAGAACACTGTATCTGAAAGAAAAATGCAAAAAAACAAAAAAATAGTTGCTGAAATCACTGTCGGTCCAAAAAGTAACCTTTACCCTTCTTCCTTGGCACATATCCTATCTGCCCACTAAATTTAGTGAAAATCTCCGGATTCCCTCCTAAATTCCTACCCTCACACTTTAGTTCATCAATTTTGCTCACCAAATGTCGATAGGGGTCAATTTCTAGGTCGATGTACGGTATATTAAATATTACCTGGCAACTCTTGAATATGTATCAGTCTCGTTTAAACATATACTCCACTCCCAAGTGATGTGTAATCTCAACTTATACATTTGTACACACACACACACACACATACACACACACACACATATATATATATATATATATATATATATATATATATATATATATATATATATATATATATATATATAATTATATATATACAATAAGCATGGCCTACATAAAAAGATAAGTCTCTAGATAAATAGATCCCATGAGACTCAGATAACTGACAAAAAAGTAATTTTGTACACCAAATATTTGTAGACATATTATAAATAGTACACAGATATGTTGATAGAACAATACAAAATCAAATGAACTAGTGTCATTGAATGTAACTAGAGATACAAGGTACCTAGAGTGGATGGGAACACTTGGCATCTATCGGGACTATTCCCAGTACCAGGCATACAATAAAACAAACAAACCCTCCCATGTCTTCACCAGATTCGAACGGAGTGCAGGAAAGTTTTTATGTAAACACATAAAGAGCTCTACGTACGAAACATAAAGAATGTATAAAGGATAAAGTGGATTGAAAATATGTGTATTTGTACATTTTCTAGTACAGATGCGTAAACCAAATATTTTGTACTGGTACACTCGGATACCATAGTTTCTAGCCCATCCCACTCTGGCAAAAGGTGAGGTCAGGACCCTTTCTGGACAGTGATGGTGAGGGGTGGGGTTTGAGAGAGAGGGCAACACACAAACGAGCACAGTGTGAAGCATTTGAAGACTTCGAATCCTGTCCCAAATGTTTCACGCTGTGTTCGTGTGTGCGTTTCTCTCTCTCCCATACCCAGGCCACCCGTCCAGAAAGGGTCCTGGCCTCACCTTGTGCCAGAGTGGGGTGGGCTAGAGACTATGGTATCCGAGTGTACCGACATCTATACTGGAAGTGAGTTACTATATGTGACAAAAATTTTATAACGCCATATTTCAGAAGCTGCCAGATGAGACTTGAGGATAAATGTTGAGGAAAAACCGATGGTGTGATACTCTACCGGCTTAAGGGGGGTCGCCGTTTTTTGTTTAATCTTTATCTCCTTTTCTCTCTTTCCCTGGCTTGTATCCAATCGGCCCCTTTCAGCCAACTGTTTTAAGACGTTTATCCCCATCCAGGTGTCGATTTCTTCCTGGCAAGCGATAGCGAGCCAGCATTGTATGGAGAAATCCGGCTTCGCCGGAGACATTTTTCTATCGAAAAATGTAAAAATTTAGCTTTCTGTCAAAACAAAAATATATACAGTATATGCTGGCTCGCAACCGCTCGCCAGGAAAATATTGACACCTGGATGGGGGTAAACGTCTTAAAACAGTAGGGTGAATGGGGCCGAATGGATAAAAGCCAAAGAGAGAGGGAGATAAAGAGAAAAAAAGCGAGGTGGGCTCCCTTAACTCTTATGCCCCCTGGCCTCCCGAACCTTCCAAATCCATGTCACCCCCTTAATCGTCTATATTATAAATGAACAAGTTAATCCTTAGACATTGTTACTGCTTCCTTTAGGTATTTTAATATTATAAGCCCACCTTGTATGCATCCAAAAGGAAAACAAAAGAGCAAGTATGATTGGAGGTGTGCTGAAACAAAATATATTTTAAGTGTTTTTGTATGCTTACTGTTATGTTTGCAACCACTACTCCTACAGCTTTGTGCAATGATCGGTGTAATCTTCTCTCTTGCCCCAAAAGGAGTCGTAGACTTGAATATATCGTTGAAATCTTGAAAATCCCTTACTAAGTTGACTAAGATCGTCTGGAGGTAGCTAGAATAAAACAAAAATAGAGCTAATCTCTGGAATTGTGTTGATTTGTTGATTTAATTAATTGAGTTTAGAGGTAAAGTTGGTTGGTGGGAAACAAAAATTATAATTATAAATATTAAGGACGAAATAATGTAAGGATCAACTTGATTTTCCTTAATATATTTTTCTCTCTCTCCCAAACTCTCAGGAATCCAAGCAGGTAAAACCTTAATATTCTTTGCAAGTCGGCTCACTAAGATAGTAGTTTTATTTCATATGACTGTTCACTTGAGCATTCAGTATGCATTATTTTCTGTATTGTATTGTTTTGTTTCTTCTTTGACTTCTGTTTTGCATGTTTTAATGATGTAGCCTTGTTCCTTGTATATATATTTACTAAACTCTCTTGTACTGTATATTGTTGCACTGTATTTTAAGGGAGCCCATCGCTTTTTTTTTTCTTTCTCTCTCTCTCTCTTTGGCTTGTATCCATTCGGCCCTGTTTTAAGACGTTTACCCCCATCCAGGTGTCAATATTCTCCTGGCGAGCAGTATGACTCAAGGTCCTTCCTAACCTGAATGAAATCTTCTAATGGTAGCCAGGGTCAGGATACTCAAAGATGCCTGAACTTATGGCGAGGTGAGAGGCATACCAAACCAATTAATTAACTGATTATTCCTCGATATTATTTGTACCCCTTTGTTTCCCGGAAGTCTTTCCGAAGCTAATGAAAATCGTCTAATGATGGCCAGAATATAATACAAAAATATCAATCATACTGAAATGGTTAATATAATTATTTATTAGTGGCCCCTCCATCATTGACGATATGCCTATTAGTATAATAGTCCCCTTTCAAGCGCCCGCGGGTAGCCAGTTTGAATCGACCGCTGCGGGGAGAAAGAGTCCTACGTCATAAGTGCAACGCTAATTCACTTATGGAATCGTCTGATGATTGGGTACTCACTACGAAAAAACTTTCGAAAAAATAAAAAGGAAAAATAAACTTAAAATATGTTATATATAATGCTTTCCATCTCGGATTTCTTGCGGATTCTATCCCCGACGCTGCTCCCTGAGCCGCCATACTTCCTTCCACTCCCCGCGGTGGTACCGAGTGGTGGTGCGCAGCCTGTGCTCCCGCTTTATTCTTCGTTCGCTCTCTTCTAGTGAGTCCTTACTCATTTGTATATATCTGAGTTGTATTGAACAGGTTTTAGATTAGCTAGCACAGGCTACCCCATTGGTATGCCCGCAGGAAGTGTTAAAATAGGGTACTATTGTACAGACGCCACCATGTTCCCCAGGATCAGCGTCTCATGTATTAATGTCTTTTGTTTCTATGCGTCTTAGTTCTTGCTCTTATCTACTAGTTAGGAGGCTACTATATCCGCAAGATTATGCTTCAGACCGTCTCTATGAGGTAGTTGCATTGTAGTTATTTTAGCAGACACTCTAGTTCAAGGGTTGCCACACGTGGGTCGGAACTTTCTAGTGTCCGAGTCTGCGTTTTCCCTCTCTCGTGGGACCTTCGCCATGGGCTACTGCTGTGTTTTCAGGAGGGACCTTCGCCTTGTGCGGCTGCTGTGTCTTCAGGAGGTAAGGTAACCAGCCAAGATGATGATTACTACGAGCCTCATGGCCAGCCTCAGTATGGGTCTCCTTAGTGGGCTAGGGGTAATATTTTATAAATTCAAAAATATGTTACTAGTCTAGCCCTAAGATGTATCCCTTGTGTTGCATGTAGTGATTATTTTACATGTTAACAAGGACCCAGGAGATGTCCTGTTGGTGTGGTTTTTTGGGGGGTGTCTGTCTTTCACAGATAAGGCAACACCTTTGATAGTTTTGGTTGTTCTTTCCGGCAGACTATTCGATGTAGTCGCCTTTTTCTCGCCGCGCAGATGAGGAGAACGAACCAATGATCCCCGGAGTGGTGTGCTGTACCACTTACCTCCCGGCGGAAATGCTAATTCCTAAGGGAAGTATCTCGGCCCGCCGAGTGAACTCGCCCGACCGATAGCCTCACCCGGCATGACTTCTACGCACAGCGCAACAGTCAAGTGCGACAATACTATCTATCTAGATTCTAGTCCAAATAGTAAATAAGATAGTACAAGGCTAAAGTTTTAATGGGCCAGTGACACATGGTCACAGGTAAGCAGTTCAAACAAATTGAAAAACCAAAGTTTTTCACTGTCAGGCCCAGCGGAAGGTTAGAGTAGCAGTGGCTATAGCTAATTTTCCGGCGGATTTGTGGTAGGATGTGTAAAACCTCTCGGATTATCCTTATGAGCATTGATTCCTGGAAATGTTCTATTTCCAGATCGCGACATATACTGTAGTAGCAGCACAGGCAGCAGGTGAGAAGCCGATCACGGCGGGGGGGGGGGGTTGTCCTTATCCATCATGCTATTTACTCTATGCGCTACTCCTACCTGCTCTCTTTTACCAGTAATAGCACACAAACTATGCGTAAGGTGTGTAAAATGCCTTGACAGATCTGGGAGTCTTAAGAAATGTGCCGTGTGCTCAGAAATGCGTACGGCGCTATTCGAGAAGAGAGATGATTCATGCCTACTGGCATTAAAGGAGATTAAGAACTTATATATAATGTTTACGCAAAAGACATTGCCCATAAGGCCTTGCACTGTGATGACGAAGCGCTTTGGGATTATCTTGTAATCAAATCTCCAAATTTAAAATTAACCCCGGCTAAGTCTACTCCTAAACCGAAAGCTAAATCTAAGTAGTATCTAAAGAGCTAGTAAGTAGTAGTGAGAGTAGTGACAACAGCAATGCGGCAACCTCCCCCCCCGGCCACCCAAAACGAAGTCGTTCACCTTCACCCGGGACCCACTCTAGGTTGAGGTCTAGATCTCCGCATAGACGGTCCCGTCAGGCTTCCATCGAGACAACTAGGTCGCTTAAACGACGGAAAGAAGACTCAGTAACTTCAACTCCCAAATCGGTGACTGGACATTCTAGTGCCCGCACAGATGAGACGGTGTCGCGGCGCCAGCCTCGGCAAGAGCCGCGGCCACTTTCCCCCGCCTCTACCTCCTCAGGGCCTAACGTCCAATCTGGCAGCGCGGAGGTAGGGACGGAGGGGACTGAGTCGAATCCCAGGGATGTACCCAGGGAATCAATAAATCACAAGACTTTACGTTTGCCATACCTAAACTAAACTTAAACGTACCAAGACAGAGCCCCCCAATAGTGTCTCAGAGGGTATTAGCGGAACAGTACCGAGGTTGTTCAATTAGTACACATCATAGCTATGATAATTTTCAGGTGAGTGAGGTAATACCGGACTCCCAACCACCCGTTAATCAGGGACGGGGTCTGGAGACATTCAGAGCCCTCACAGGTACAACCAATAGTTCAGAATCTGGATACGGCTGAAGGACATGATAATGTAGAAACAACCCCTTCATCGGTCCCAGATTTAGTGTGGCCATTAACCTAATTTTATTTATTTTTTATCATTTATTTTATCATTTATTGATATTCCCTGGACCTCTTTCTTTTCTAATGATGCACACTCCACCTTGAGCCACATACAAGATTTTGTAAAAATTGGAATGGAAACTTTTATTCCTCATCAAAAGTACAGTAAAAGATCTAATTCACCTAAATGGTTTGACCATAATTGTGCTAAAGTAACTGAACAAAAAGCAATAGCCTACAATGCATACACAAGATAAAAAACACATGAAGCCTTTAATTACTTTAGAAACATCAGAAATCATGCCAAAACTGTATTAAACCTAACTAAATCAAACTTTCTCCACAAGCAGGCAAATAAACTTCTAAATAATCCAAATGATAACAAAATATTTTGGTCTACTCTTAACTCATTCAAATCCAACTTCACTACTGCTTCATCCATTCCACCATTAAAATCTCCGACTGGCAATCTTGTAAGTGACCCACGAGGTAAAGCTAACCTTCTTGCGGATATTTTCTCCACGAACTCAACCTTAGATGAAATAAATCAAGATGTCCCTGTACTTAATTTTAATTCGCCTGAAATTCCCTCACTTAATATCCACACCAGACATGTCAAAACTATTTTGCAGAATCTCTCAGTAGATAAGGCTCCTGGTCCAGATGAAATTCCTCCAATAGTACTTAAGAATTGCTCCTTGGTGCTTGCTCCTGTATTGGCAAAAAATTTCCGTCTGTGTACTCATACCTCATGCTTCCCAGTACCCTGGAAAGAAGCAAACATCCATCCAGTTCCTAAAAAAGGTGCCTCTTCAGATCCATCAAACTACAGACCAATAGCTATAACTTCCACTCTTGGTTAAGTCTTTGAAATTATATTAAATAATCACATAATTAAGCATCTTGAGAATAATAAATTAATCAGTGATAGGCAATATGGTTTTAGACGATGTCGATCAACTGCAGACATTCTTTGCCTTCTTACGCATCAAATCAACCAAGCTACAGACCAACATGGTGAAACACATACAATAGCACTGGATAAGGATATATCAAAGGCATTTGATAGAGTCTGGCATCAATCCTTATTGTCGAAGATGTCACACTACGGCCTTGCATCATTAGTTCCACTAATTTCTTCTTATCTTCATAACAGAAAAATACGTGTAATGGTAGATGGCCTTTATTCTCAGTTTCACTCAATAAATGCTGGTGTTCCCCAGGGATCAGTTTTGGCCCCAACTCTGTTCCTCATTCATATCAATGATCTCATATCTACCACTCATAATCCAATACATTCCTACGCAAATGACTCAACACTCCACAGTTCCTTCACATTTACCAATTCTTTCACCCAACCCGATCTTATAAATTCAAAAATAAACACTGCAATTTCTCTGAACCAGGACCTTTCTAGAATTAATGAATGGGGACAAAAGAATCTAGTTTCCTTTAATGCACAGAACACCAAGTACATTCAATTTTCTAACCGACAGAATCTCACTGACTCCCATATATTTTTTAATGATGTAAATATTCCCACTTCCCCTAGTATTACTAACTTGAGCTGGACACATTATGTTAGAAGCATTGCTAAGAATGCCTCTAAAAAACTGGGACTCCTGTACAGAGTTCGAGAATTCTTCACTGACGAGCAGTTGGCCGTAATATATAAAAGTCATGTGCATTCTCAGATGGATTACTGTTCACCTCTGTGGGGTGGAAGTGGAGTGGTTGCATTGAGGCAGTTGGAGCAATTAGATTAATCAATAACCCTGCAATCACACAGGACCTTCCTACATTATCCATACGAAGAAACGTTGCATCCCTTGCATTATTCTACAGATATTTTCACAGCAATTGTTCCGAGGAACTTGCTTCAGTTGTGCCGCCTCTCCACATCTTTCCCCGTAGAACTAGGGCAGCTGAGAGCACCCATGAATTTACACTTTCTCCTCCACAATGCAGAACTTCTGCTTATCAGAATTCATTTATCCCCAGAGCTACTACTCTTTGGAATTCACTTCCCTCTAATTGCTTTCCACAAACTTACAATCTACAAATGTTTAAACCCAGTTGTTACAAACATTTTATGAATGGAGGATGCCTTTAGGCACATGGACCTTTTTGTTTTATCTGTGTTTTTCCTTCCTCCGTTCATTGTCTCTTAAAAAAAAAAAAAAAAAAAAAAAAAAAAAAAAAAACGTGCACATGGGGGGTATGAGACACCACACGCCTGTGCGCACGTATTTGAGCTGTTCCCATCACTAACATCGTTATTTTACCATAAATACCATTAATACTTTTCCATATGCGCCTATTTTAGGTTGATTATAAAGGTATTAACCTGTTACAGCAATAAAACAAGTGGAAACCGCGTTTGGATGGTCAAAATCGGCGATACAGGCCGGGAGTTACATAATTTATGGCTGAGGCAACCTCCCTCCCCTCCACTTTTCCCCACGTCTGGAGAGACACTGTCGATCAATACTCTCTCTCTCTCTCTTGCACTCGCTTGGTAACAGTGATGACAATGCCCTGCTTGCAACTCGCTAGCACGAAAATAGACCACAGAATAAGGGAATAACAGGGAAAATAGGTGATAACCAGGGATGTTAACTTTTGACATTCGGGCTATCGTACCAGACTACTAAAATTATCGTATATACCCAGTAAATTATCGTATTTTCTAGCCTAATGTCCTAAGTGAAATATCCCTAGGCTAGGCCTACATTCATTTCACTCCCATAACTGAATACAGTAGATATATACAGTAATTGCCAATTATGATAAATTATTATAGCCTACTGATCTCCCTTTACACTCACCGGAACTCCTGGATGTGTGGGGCCTGTGGGATAATAGGCCTATGCAAGGTGTGTCGAGACTGGGCCTGCTTGCTGCAATCAAATATGAATAGTTTTTTTTAAATCCTACTGAAGGAGGCGGCGCATGCGTATTGATAGCCAGGCCACCACTTGAAGGCAAAGTTTGGTGGGCTACGGCCTCACTCATGGCCCGGCAGTACATAACCGTCACCCTCTCTCTCTCTCTCTCCTATTATACAAATTTAAGGGGAAAAAAATCACTGGAGACAAAATTATCGTATTTTAGCGTACGATACATAACTTTGTATCGTACGTCGTACACAGACCGAAAATATCGTACAAATACGATAATTATCATACGGTTAACATCACTGGTGGTAACTGAAGGAAGGGGGAGGGGGGGAAGTGGAGAAGGAGGGGATGTGGAGAAGGAGGGGATGTGGAGAAGGAGGGGATGTGGAGGAGTGATATTTGGCATGGCCCAGGGGCAAAAAAAAAAAAAAAAGGGTTCATGTTTTTTTTGGGTGTTTTAAATAGATTTTTTTAGGCCCAGGATCTTAAGAGTCTTCCCGCAGTCGCCCGGGGAAACTCTTAAGTCTTCCCGCACTTGCCGGGTTAAACAATCAGAACCAAGGCGACAAATGCCGGAAATTTTAGAACTACCAGATGAGACAGAGGAGGCTAATCTGTCATTGGCACAACCGAACCCTCATGAAGAAGGGTCGGAAGGTTCTGGGTCTTCGAGAGACTCTCATAGTAGGTGTGTCACAACAGATTATCTCAATGATTTATTACATAAGGTAATGCGACGGTATATCCCTTCGTCTCAGGTACCTTCTACTACTAAGCCGGTAACTTCCCCTCCCCGGTAGAGTCAACTGTGCGGCCATTAGAACCAACTGGGGTTAGGCTTCCCAATATCTCTTTCCCCCCTATTAACGTCAATCAGGCGAATATCACGGCAAGTGGCACAACAGTGCCTCTTTGACTACCACGAACGTCCGAGTTATCACGGACGTTACTCCTCCCCCGCTCGATAGACTCCCACACAGGAGAGGCCCTATGCCCCTCTTGTACGGGCCAGATTGTTCATGGGTACCGGCTATCGCAAAAAACCCACATTTGGCACAAACGACTGTATCGGGGGAGCTTCAAGTCCCTAGTGACTGGACCATAGAAGTGAGTAAGAGTAAGAAGCTTAGAGCTAAAGATGTGCAAGGGCAATTATTAGATGTTACGATTAAGGCTATACCTAATGTATACTCCTCTGACTTTTTTGTTTACTCTTCTACTCCAGCATTACCTCCTGCCTCAATTGCACGACTCTTTGCAGATTGGACACGATCTGACGGCGTGAATGATATTAAATCACTCAACTCACTAACGCCGGAATTGGATACAATTCCGGTGCTCGATCAGAGTCACAATCCAGTCCTGCAGGTGGGGCAGGTAGGTGTGGGCCCGTGGGTGGACTGGGAAGCTGAGGCGCAACAATTTGCAGCTACTATTACCTCTAAATCCTCCCACCAAATTCCTCAAGAAACCCATTCATGGTTTTCATTACCCATCAATAAGGCAGGTGGGGTGTCTCCTGCACTGTTTGAATTCCTTTCGGCTCCCAAACTGTCTCTTTATGAACTACAGGATCCCTTTTCTACCCCACCTCCAGCCCATAGACAGAGATTTCAAATTGCGTAATAAAGCATATAGATTTTTTTCACAATTCATCTTAAGTCGCCAAATTGCCCAGTCCCTCACGAGGACTATCTCAGCCATCTCTGATCAAAATGTACGAAAGGTCACAGACTTGTCCCGGCGGCTGCTATTACAAAATTCCATACAGTTCCTAGGTGATATCACAATAGCCCTAATGGAGGCTGTTCATGCACACCAGGACTTAAGGGTGTACTTGGTCAAGAAGCTACCGGAAGACATTGGTCGCCGGGTAACTCTTTCCCCTGTATTAACTGCATCATTACTAAACACAGACACATGGAGGGCAGTGTTCAATATGGTAGATAGCTTGAAGATGAGTACCTCCCAGCCGAAGAAGGAGTATTTCAAGAAGCCATACTCCAAACCAAAAGGTGGCGGTAAATCTCAATCTACCGGTGCTAAGCAGTCGAAGATTTTTCTCTTTCGTGACCCCAAGTCTCCCCAACAACAGGGAGGTACTCAGAACAAGCACAACCAGGGTAAACCATCAGGTAAGTGGGATAACAAAAGTAAGTCACAACACAAGCCTTATCAGGGAACGACCTCTGCCAAACCTAGTCAGCCGTCTACCTCTGCCCCAACACCACCAAAAAACTAGTCAGTCACACTCTCTCTCTCTAACAGGGCCTACCGTAGGTGAGTTGGATTCGAGCATAGTACTGCCGGACAAGCCCAGTCAAACGACTGGGTCATTTCAAGCATGTCGCTGGGCCTGGCCCCGGCGAACTTGGGCACGGACAGTGGTAAGCAAGGGCATCACCTGGCGGTGGCTTCGGCGACCTCGTTTACGTCAAACTCGAGAATCCAATCATGTTTCTTTAGAGGTGGAGTCACTAGTCCAGGAAATGATCACCAAGCATGTCATTGTCCCGGTAGATCCAACTTGCCATGTTTTCACATCCAAACTTTTTAGTGCCAAAGAGGGACAGTGTGCAGATGCGACCAGCAGTAGACCTCTCGTGTCTGAACACCCACATTCACAACTTACCATTCAAAATGCTCACAGTGAACAAATCAGGCTCACACTCCCGCCGCAAAGCTGAATGTGCTCACTAGACCTGAAAGAATCCTACTGGCATGTCCCCATAAACAAACGGTTCCAAAAATTCCTCGCCTTGAGGATCAGGCAAGAGACTTATGTCTTTCAGAGATTGCCATTCGGTTTGAACCTGGCACCGAGAATATTCACAAAATTAGTCCGGCAGGCCCTTATGCCAATGTTAGCTCAGGGGATCAAGGTGTTGTGGTACCTAGACGACTGGCTAGTAGTGGCAGAGTCAGAGAGTTTATGTCATATCCATGTCAAACAAGTTATAAATCATGTACAAACCCTAGGGTTCAAGGTCAACCTGGCAAAGTCGAACCTTGTTCCCACACGGGTGATTCAGTGGATAGGGCTGGTCTGGGACACAGCCAATCTTACTCTCAGTCAGAGTGTGGACAACCGCAACAGATTTCGCAGGAAATTGTTCCGATTTCTCCACAGTCTGAACACGACGAGAAGGACGTGGGAGTCCCTGATCGGTTCTCTCAACTGGATTCAACTAACTGTGAAGTTGGGCCGGTTGAAAGTGAAGAAATTAATCTTGGAAGGCAACAAATTTTTCCCACTCTTGCCGGAAAGGAAATTATGGACCATTCCTCCATTAAATCACAACTTACTGTCGGTCTGGGCAAAGAAGGCAACATTGCACTCAATAACTCCCCCCACCTACGGTATGGATAGACACAGATGCTTCAGGGACAATAAGCTGGGTATATCAGTCGAACCTAGGCCACCAGGGTCAAGGTCTTTGGTCCCAAGACGAGATCTTTCATATCAACAAACAAGAACTTCTAGTCCCTTTGTTTTTCCTCAAAACTCACGGCTCTTCTTTACAGGGAAAATCAGTAGCCTTTCGGATGGACAATTTGAACGCGGTACATTGCATTCAAAAGCAAGGGTCAACGAGTCTCGAAAGTTACTAGATTTGTCAGAACAGATTTTTGCTCTAGCCGAGAAGCTGAGCATTCATCTCCATGCATCTTACCTACCGGGCGTGGCGAACGTCTGGGCAGACGCTCTGTCCCGGAGACAGAGCACACAAGTAGAATGGGCAATAAAGCAAAACGTCTTCAACAAGATGATTGCAGAGCCATACCATCCACAAGTGGATCTATTTGCATCAGAAGGAAACCACAGACTCCCTCTCTTCCTAACCCGCTGGGAGTTAACCTCGGCGGGGGGTCCAAATGCATTGGCGGAGGACTGGAACAAATGGAATTCCATCTATCTTTTTCCGCCTCGAGACGCTTCACTCATGTGTCAAGTAGTTCACAAACTACTGGGTTACCGGGGCTTAGTCTCGATGATCGCGCCACTTTGGCCGGCTCAAGTGTGGTACCACCAATTGAAAACGTGGTGCGAGAACCCGGTGTCACTCCCGGTCTCGTACTTCCACTTGGAGACAATTGGCAACCTAGAGACCTCGCTGACTTTTGCCTTCTGGACATTCAAAATGCCAAATGATTAACTCAGTATGGGGAGAGTGTTACAAATAAATTTCTTAATCAATATACTATGTCTACCAGAAGACAATACCAATCTCATTGGAAAACGTTCACAACCTGGATCGTAGAAACGGCGCAAACAGACTCGTCAGTAGCCTTGATCTTTAAATACTTAGATTATTTGTTTGAACAAAAGCGCTTTTCTGTAGTCACTCTAAAAAGCCACTTTCTGCCATTAGAAATCCCTTTTACGACCTAACTGGTCTATCCATACCACAGGCAGAGGAGAAAGGGTTCATGAGGGCATGTTTCAAACTGCAACCACCACCACGTCAGCTCATGCCTACCTGGTCGCTAGACAAAGCTTTGTCCTTACTTTCTCGCGCAAGTATAATCATGCGCCGGATTTTGACTCATTGTTAAAGAAGGCTGTGTTCCTTATGGCTTTAGCAACAGGAAACAGGGTATCTGAGCTAGCGGCGATGAGCAACGAACCAAATTGCCTCAGGTTTGGGAGACTGAATGAGCACTTACAAATCGCTCCGTCTCCTACATTCATAGCAAAGAATGAACATTGTAATCATGTATTTACAGAATGTACAGTACCGGCACTCAAACGCGGACATACGCATCATATTTTGGCCCAGTACAAGCTTTAATCAAATTTATGAGGGTGGCACAACCTCAACACCCAGGCTGTTTATGGGTCAACAGCACAGGTACCCGCGTCACAAGAAGGAAATTAGCTTCTTTACTCGTGGACGTCATTAGGGAAAGTAATCCTGGCGTAGTGGGCAGAGCCCACGACATCAGAAAGTCGACATCAGAAAGTCGGCTGTCTCTCTTAGATTTTTACAAAAACAATTTTTTTATGACATAGCTAACACTAAATTGTGGGCTTCCAATCATACTTTCTTGACGCAATACCTGTCTGTGGCTCTGGATAAGCCAACACTAGCCTGTGTGGCATTACGGCAGCAGGTCTAGTTCGTCCATGTGCTATTACTAATTAAGTTTAATTTTAAAAGGTGAAAAAGGAGGGGGGGGGGGGGGGGGGGGGTGTCGGTAAGCACATAAAGACCCCTAGAGCCCCTCCGCCGGATAATGTGATAAGATCACGAGCTGTGATACTTAATAAGTCGAGCTGGCTATACAGCTCTGAAATGTTTTTTTCTAATTTTTAAGATATCTATCATAGTTATAACTATATAGTATGAATAAAGTGTACAAATTATATGAAATGTACAAATAAGTTTTAAGGACAGAATACATACTCATAGGATATATGTGTCTGTATTTAGTTGAACAGGAATATAAGTAAGTTCCTAAGCAACAATTGTGATGAACCTCAATGTGAGATCTCAGATGTACCTAATCGGCAAATATAAGCAGATATTCTTTGAAGTAAGGCACTGCTTTCTTTCCATTTTTTACTTGTTATTGTATGTAAGCAATAAAGACTTAAAAATGTTATATGATTCTTTGTCTCTACCTATGGTATTTGTTAGTGGTGATATTGTCACGAATGACCCCCTCCAGTCTTAGATATCAGGCATATCGTCAATGATGAAGGGGCCACTAATAAATTATAGGTTTGAGTCCCGGAGGGAAGAAGGAAAACCTAATATTTAGTAGTGGCCCCGAAATCATTGACGATGCAGGGCCCTCCCTTCCATCCCCTTCCCATTCGTTTGATGTCTTGAGTTAGTCTTAATATGTCATTGAAGGAAGTATGGCGGCTCAGGGAGAAGCGTCGGGGATAGAATCGGCAAGCAATCCACCGAGATGGAAAGCATTATATATAACATATTTTAAGTTTATTTTTCCTTTTTATTTTTTCGAAAGTGTTTTCGTAGTGAGTACCCAATCATAAGACGATTCCATAAGAGAATTAGCGTTGCACTTATGACGTAGGACTCTTTCTCCCCGCAGCGGTCGATTCAAACTGGCTACCCGCGGGCGCTTGAAAGGCGACTATTATACTAATAGGCATATCGTCAATGATTTCGGGGCCACTACTAAATATTAGGTTTTCCTTCTTCCCTCCGGGACTCAAACCTATAATGTAGTGGGTCTTTTAAACATTACTAAGATATACAATTAAGTACGGTTTCGTAAATAAGTAACGTTTTCTATTTTGACATATTAAACATCTGGGCGAATCTCTATTTATTTGTTATTATTTGTTTTTAATTTGTGAGTGTTCATGAGAATCTGAAAACGGATAATGTAATGAAACGTTTCTTATGTTCATATCTGATTAGTCTAACACATGTGTTTTTATTTGTATTGTAAGCATTATACATGTCTCTGATGTATATCTCTTCCTTCTCTTCTATATTGTAATAATTCTTTGCATGCTATTCATTTACTGTAGTTTTATTAGCGCATGCCATTGTAGGTAGCATGAACGTATCTACTGACGTATCTGTTGAAGGTTATGTCATGTTATCTTAGTCACTTGTATCCAGATCAGTGTATTTAATATTGCATAATACGTGCACAACAAATACATTTGCTCTCGTGTTCCAGATTTTGACTCATCTGAATTCTTAACTTTAAGGCTCAAACTATCCTGTCATTCTCATACTAAGTATTTCTGTGCTGTCTATCTTTCCCCTAACTCTACCGACTTTCCCAAATGCTTTGACTATCTAAACTCTAAAGTGGAACACATCCTATCTATTTCTCCTTTCTCAGAAATCTCCATCGGAGATTTCAACTTTCACCACCGCCAATGGCTCTCCTCTCATTCCACTGACCAACCTGGTGAACAAGCCTACATCTTTTCTATCCTAAATGACCTAGACTCTAGAGCAATGGTTCAGCAAACCACCCATATCCCGGATCGCTTCGGATATCGGCCCAACATTCTTGACTTGTTTCTAACTTCTAACCCTTTCAGTTATACTGTCGATCTTTTCTCGCCTTTGGGCCCCTTCAACCATAAACTTATCTCTGTCACCTGTCCTATATCTCCAGTACGGTCACCCGATCCCCCCAGCCTGCGTCGCTTGTGGTACTTTGGTGCTGCCGACCGAGAGGCTCTCCGGCAGTACTTCTTTGATCTCTCATGGAATAATTTTTGCTTTTGTGGCCTCTGAGAGTGCTGAACGAATTACCGAGGTAATCCTCTCGAGCATGAAGGCTTGTATTCCATTTTCTTTCTCTCAGACTAATACAAAAACATCATGGTTTACTCACGCTTGTTCTACTACTCTCCACAATGAGGAGGAAGCATTCAAACGGGACCGACACCTTCTAACTCAAGCATCTCATTTTTCCTATGTTTCTGCCTGGAATGAAGCCAAATCTTTTCTTCAACTCGCCAAACACTCTTTCATCAATAATAAATGCACTGAACTATCCAACTCTAGCTCTTCCCAAGCTTTCTGGCATCTAACCAAAAACCTCTCCAGCAGGTTTTCTTCCTCGTCTTTCCCTCCCCTTTTCCACTCTGACGGCACAACCGTTACTTTTTCCTCTGACAAAGCTGAACTCTTCGCCCAAACTTTCGTTAAAAACTCAACCTTGGATGATTCCGGTGCTATTCCTCCCTCTCCACCCTCCTCTCTCTTACTCATGCCTAATATCCTAATCTCTTATAAAGATGTACTTTTTACCCTCTCTGGGCTTAATACTAAGAAGGCGTACGGTCCGGATGGTGTTTCTCCTGTTGTACTAAAAAACTGTTGTTCCGTGCTGACTTTCTGCCTTGGCAAACTCTTCTGTCTCTGTCTTTCATCTAACATCTTCCCTTCTTGCTGGAAGTTTGCTCTCATTCAACCTGTCCCAAAGAAGGGTGACCGCTCTCAACCCTCCAACTATCATCCAACTATGCATCTCCAAAGTTTTTGAAACTACTCTTACTTTAAAATTTCTTAAGCATCTCTCTTCTCATTATCTACTCTCAGATCGCCAGTATCGATTCCTTAGGGGTTGCTCTACTGGCGATCTTCTTTCATATCTTACTAACTCTTGGTCATCCTGCTTTCGGGACTTCGGTGAGATATTTTCTATTGCGCTAGACATATCGAAGGCCTTTGATAGAGTCTAGCACAAATCTCCAATTTCTAAACTACCCTCCTTCGGTTTCTATCCCTCCATCTGTGCCTTTATCTCTAATTTCCTTTCTACCATTCCATAGCTGCAGTTGTGGATGGCCATCGTTCACTTCCTCAACCTATCAACTCCGGTGTTCCTCAGGGTTCTGTCCTCCAATTATTCTCCAATTATCTTTCTAATATTCATTAATGATCTTCTCAACTGTACCTCCAGCCCTATCCATTCATTTGCTGATGACTCTACCTTACACTATTCAACTAGTTTTTCAGAACTCCCCAGCAAGCAATCACTCAAAAATGCATGTGATGATGCCATGGAACACTTATCTTTTGACCTATCAACCATTTATATTTGGGGCAGAGAAAATCATGTTGCTTTCAATGCTTCTAAAACCCAGTTTCTCCATGTATCTACCCGCCAAAAACTCCCAGAGCTCTATCCCTTATACTTCAACAATACACACATCAACCATTCATCTTCTCTTAGGATTCTAGGTATCTCTTTTTCTTCTGATCTCACTTGGAAAGACCATATTACCACCTTTGCTAAAACAGCTTCCCAGAAGCTGGGTATGCCCAACCACCTCCGGGGGTTATTTACCCCTGCATAGCTGCTTGCTCTGTACAGGGGCACAGTGCACCCATATTTTGACTATTGTTCGCATGTGTGGGGAGGATCCCCTCACACAGCACTTCTTGACAAAGTAGAAAAGAAAACCTTCCGTCTCAATTAACTCACGTCAACTCACCGACTCTACAATCTCTCTCTCATCGCCACAATGTTGCATCTCTATCACTATGCTATGGCTATTACAATAATCAGTGTTCCTCAGAGCTCTCTCAGTGCATACCACCTCTACGTAGAACACGAAGCTCCCGTATTGTAACACAATCCCACCCCTACTCTGTGCAACTCTCAAACCCAAGAGTGAAACAATATTCCCAACCTTTCTTCTATTCAACTGCTGAGCTCTGAAACTCTCTCCCTGAATCCATCTTCCTCTCATCCTATGACTTAAATTGCTCCAAACACTGTTTATCCAGGCATTTTGGCTCGAACGTTCCTTGATTTTAACCCTGTCACTCTTTCAACTCTGGGGGAGGCACTCATCACAGGCATGTATGCTTTTTGTCTCCCTCATCCACATAGAAAAAAATACTATTATTTATTATCTAACTAGTTAATATGCTGCTTATGGTTAATTTAGATAAGTGGACTGTATATTATTGATAATGAAGAAGTATTAACCATATAGAATATTTACCCTTTGATGAACTCAGCTGGTGATTGGAGGATGGCGGAAAATAGGCTAGATGACTGGAAGTGGTTAGTAAAGTAAACAGCGTATGAAAAGAGGCTACAATAGGCTAGGATAGGCTAGATATTTACGTTAAGTTGTGCTAATTAACAAAGATGATAATGTAGTGACTATATGGAGTATGAGATGAAAAGTGAAGCAAAAACACCTGGTGAAATAACTAGGAGAAAGAAGGCTTAGCGTGTGTAGCTGGGACGGAGGTTGGTTGGAGACTGAGCGAGCGCGTTATGTTTGTCTCTGTCGTGACATACCGCGCACGCACATAACATATGGAAAATGTATCCCATCTTCTTTACAATGAGATACTTATAAACAATCTTAAATAATACAAATATATATATATATATGGGAATCCTACAATACTTTCCCATATACAACTATAGAATAATATATTCTACCCAATCATGGAACGTTCGACCAAGGTTATGGAAGCGTTCAACTTAAGACTACGGAATGATACGTAACGCTACATCAACCCAGATTACGTAACATCGAGACTGTTCATACTAGTTTGAGTACACTAAGTATGGACATATTCCCACCAACAGAAAATATACAAAATTTACATGATTAGATTTGCCCGGAGGCAATCTTATCCCGCCAAGCTTGGGAGGATATCTGGGCTGCCTGTCGATGTGGGCGTTCGCCAGACGCGTCAACAGGCTGCGCCGAAGTAGAAGCCAGAGAGGGGACTTCAATGGACAACTGATCCGAGGGGGTGTCCTTGCGATCGAGGTCACCCTCAAGAGGATATAGTCGGACTGTTGGCCGTGTGATTACTCCAGTCCTGGTGCGAACCTTTGCTACCCGAACCTCACCATCACGACCTGGTAATAACTCCTCTATCCGACCCAATTTCCAAAATGCGCGCGGGCCCTCCTCATGGATGGTTACCACGTCCCCTACCCTAGGCCAATGACCTTTTAATGGTGTTAGTTTATTCTTTTGCACTTCCCTTAAAGTCACCAGATATTCTGTTGACCAGCGATGCCAAATATCTCGCGATAATTTACGAATGTATTTGTAGTGGGTCGATATCACTTCCTTACTTATGTAGTCTGGATCTTCCATAGTATCCTCGTCATGCTCTTCAGGAAGATCCCGCAGTCTGTATCCACGTACCAGTACTGAGGGTGTGATTGGGGTAAGGTCTTCCAAATAACCAGAAGCATAGAATAGAGGGCGATCATTTACGGTGGCTTCAATCTCCAAGAGTATGGTGTTGAGTTCCTCAATCGAGATGAGAGCTCTACCCAACACCCTCTTCAGACCCGCCTTCACGATGCCTATGGCTCTCTCCCATATGGCGCCAAACCAAGGCGCTCTGGCGGGAATGAAACGCCATTCGCATTTTACATCCGCTAGGCAGGTCTGAATCTTAGGATTGTTGCTCACTTCTTTAAGATATGTAGATGCCCCTATGAAAGTCTTTGCATTGTCGTTCAGCATGATACGCGGATATCCCTGTCTACTGCAGAATCTTCGGAAGGCATGTAGAAAGCTATCACAAGTGAGGTTGGTGACCAGTTCCAGGTGAATTGCCCTGGTAACAGCACAAGTGAAAAGTATCATATACACCTTAAGATTGGGTGAATCTTTCACAGGGATTGCTCCACTGTAGTCAACCCCGGTAACTTTGTAAGGGTCACCTGGGGTGGTTCGCAGGTTTGGTAAGGGAGGAATTCCGACGGGATCATAATGTGTTCCCTGTACTCTTCTACACTTTAAGCATTTGCGAAGGACTTTCTTGACCACCTGCCTGATTCTAGGCACCCACCATCGTTGTCTTACATAGGTGACTATATGACCAACCCCATAATGACAACAGAGTCGGTGACACCTATCGATGATAAGATGGGTGAGGGGATGATTGGGGGGCAGTAGTATTGGATACTTACTTGCCTCAGAGAGGGCTGCCAATCGTAATCTGCCTCCACAATGTATCAAGTCCCCCTTCAAGTGTAAGCCCAACTGGTTGATCAGGTTATTCCTAGACTTTGTTCCCTTAACCAGTAATTTATATTCCTGCGTATATATTTCTTGTTGACAGAGCTTATGTAATAATTTATCTGCAATTCTGATCTCCTTCACATTGAGGTAAGCACTACCTGTGGGCGGTGTGCCTTTAATTTTTGCTTTTACATTTTCTACAAATCGTATCACCCATGCTGTAACACGTTGTAACTTCTCATAGCTGCTGAATCTATCCCAGTCCCATAACCGTGTGTCTTCGTCAGGCACCGAGTCAATTACCGGTGCCACAATAGCAGTGTGTTGCTCGCTCAAATCTATATTCTCTGGCCATTCGTTGGGATCATTAAGCCAGCATGGGCCATTCCACCACAACACAGAAGATTTGAGAAATTTAGCAGAGACACCACGAGTAATGCAGTCACTTGGATTCTCTTTGGTAGACACATACCGGAACTGTGCGGTTGGGAGCAGGGCACGAATTTCGTCGACATGGTTGGTGACGTACACTGGTAGCTTCTTTCGGCTATGTAACCAGTAGAGCGTAATTTGGCTGTCACTCCATATAACTGTCTCCGAGATATTTAGCAAATTTTTAAAAGTTTCCTCTACAAAGTGAACGAGTCTAGCAGCCAACAGAACTGCAGTCAGCTCTAATTTTGGGATGGAAAGGGATTTGATCGGGGCGACTTTCGCCTTCGCCATGACGAGACGGCTGCCACTTGTGTCAACAAAGTATATGGCGGTGCCGTACACGACCTTGCTAGCGTCTGAGAAGGCATGAATGGAAACAGGATGGTCCATGACAACTCTCCGAGGAAAATAAAAACCCTTACAGAGACGGAGATCCGAAATAATGTCTTCCCACTCCTGAACCAGATCGCCAGTCAAAACCTAATCCCAACCTAATTTTATCCTCCATAATTGCTGAAGGAATAATCTTGATTTGATTGACACTGGTAGAACTATCCCCAAGGAGTCAAAAAGTTTAGCCGTCATACTCAAGCAGATTTGTTTTGTAATCTGCGAATATTGCGCGTACTGAACGCCGAATGAGAGGGTAACGGTATCCTCATACGACGATAGTGCTTGACGCTCAACCTGTGAATATTCCTTAGGGGTTATCCCGATGTGATCTAATTCCCACAAAACATTTAAGTCATTTTTGCATGGTGGAATATTACCAGTGGACATGTATTCGTCCATTGGGTTTACTGCTACATTCAATACAGTAATTACTTCTGTGCTGGAGCTGGGGGGTTGTGCCACATATGAACCACTGATGGCGTACCCGTACTTGGTAGGAAGCAGAATTAGGCTACCTGACCTTTTATACCCAGGTCGCACTATATTGTAGTAGTGATCCGCACCAATAAGCAACTCCAGCTGATCTGTGTCCGTTGCGTGAGGATCAGCTAATTTTATGCCTTTACTTTGTAAACTAACCAGTTTAGACTTTAGGTTAAGTTCACCTTTATGTTCTGGCAACTCATCAACCACTATTGCGTCTAGATGATGAAATTTACCTCTGTGTTTGTATTGCAGTGCCACAACATTATATTCCCTAGAGGCTTGTTTCCCGGTAAATCCGTGAAGACATAACTCCTCAGTTCCTTTAGAAATGTAGGAAAGGGAGGATAGAACAGAAGACTTCACAAAGGTCCTCTGAGAACATTGGTCAAGTAGCGATCTGATCTTAACACAATTATTATCCTTACCCTTTACCGGCAGCTGTACGGTGGGCAAGATTACTATATTTTTACCTGTGGCAACGGACATTGTAGTTGAAGTAGCAGCAGTCTGCTCTCTCTTGGTGTTATCCTCCGCTGGTCTACTTTCCTTCCCTTGTTTTTGTGTACACAGGGAATGAAAGTGTTTGCCCTCACAAAACTTGCAGCTTCTTATGTTAGGATTAGTACAACCCGACTGGCCATGCTCTTTTGACAAGCACCCAGTGCAGAGACGTAGTTGACGGGCTCTTTTAACTTTAAGAGGCCCTGTCTTATACTTCATACACTTGTACCATAAATGATTGGTGCCACTACACAGAACACAGTTGTATTTCCTGTACTCACTTTGGGCGGTATACGTTGCCGTAGCCATGGGTGTACCCCCTACTATGTCTTGACCCGCCATATTGTACACTTCAGCCTGGAGGCAATGAGTGAATTTCTTATAATCCAGGCTCGAGTCTCCCATTTCCCGTTTTATGGTTTCTTTTAGTGGTGATGGTAACTTATTGACAAGAGTCACCACACAAAATTCCTCCAAACAAATACCATGGCTAATAATTGACCTCATCACACTCTCTGTATTGGCATAGAAGTCCTTCAGGTCAGCTGTTTGGTGTTTGGGTGACACTAATTGATTGAATTTGGTAACATAAGCTGCCTTGATTCGATCTGGATGCCCATATGTCTCTTGCAGGAGCTCAATTGCTGGGGCATAGCTTGCACTTTCGATAATGAATCCTTCGACTAGCTTATGTGCATCACCCTGAAGCTGACCCTTTAGATAGGTGAAGCGTTGTATATCTGTGAGGTCGGGATTGTCATGGATGGTACACTTGAACATCTCCCAAAATCCCGACCACATGGTGACATCACCTTCAAATTTTGGAAGAGTAAGATGTGGTAATTTGACTGCGGATTTCTTTGGCTCTTTCTTGACCTCCTTCTTGACCTCTGGAATCAAGATCCCCTTCAGTGTGGCAACGATTACTTGTATGCCCTCCATATATAAGGTATCCTCTCTTATCACCTCGATATACTCGGCGTCCTCGTAGGTGTCGGCCAGGTCCTCCTGTGTGACCTCATACTTGTCAAGTTGCTTTTGAATACTGAGCAACCTGGCCTCCACCTCCACTCTAGACGCCGAATCAAGGAATTCGTCAATATCAGAGGTCAAGACCGTCAAAGAGCCCTTAAGTCCAGCCCGACGCTTTTGTACACTTTTAGCCATGATTATACGGGAAGGAAATCTATTGACGTTAAATCAAACTATCAATGCCAGACCGAATAAGTTGCGGCCAACAATACAGTACTCCGAGAAATCAAATAAATCGCGAGCCGAAAATAAAACACCCTCACGAAATGCGGAATAAGAATTGTGCGCAATGTAGACTAGCAATCTGGAGCTTTTCAATTTAACTCCTTACATAATAGTTATGAAATTATAGAATCATTACACCATAAGTTAAGAAAAGCCGGGAGGGAAATTTAGTACAATACAGTATAGGCCAAAAGTCTCCAGATGTCAAAAAAGAGAGGTACCGTTTAAAGTTATAATAAATTCAAGAATTTTAAGAGAGAGAGAGCCTATAGGGTCATTTAAACAGGCTAAACTCAATGGGTACCGCTAATTTTATATTATTAAATTTAATAAATGTGAAAATTGTACACAAGAAAAGTTCATCTCAAGAAGTCACAAGGAAAAAAGTTTTGAGATGGATTAACACACACGCAGCCTATCAGCTATCATATTACCCCGCCTCCAGGGCACACGACGAGAGAAGCATTTAGAAAGACATGTGAATCAATAAAGAAGTTATTTGACAGTATAAATTTGATATAGATTGAATAACCTTAACTTTTGTAATTATTATACGGTACAGTATGGATGATTTTAATCTTAGTGCCAATCAATTGTTATATAATTTGGGCCTAAAGGGTTTACAATCAAAATTTAATTAATATACTGTACCGATTTGAAGGATTATTAATCTAGGCTATACTGATTTTGTTGATCAACTCTAACGTCATGGTGGGCAAACATCTCGTCGTATGACCTGGCGACCATGGCATATTCGTCTTGCCCAAAGCACCGACGACAGGTGGCCAGGATCTCCGAATAGAGACGCGTTGATGCCTCGTGCGTGAGGTGTACCCCGTCGGGACTGAAGTCAGCCTCAGAGGTATTCATGGACTGATAGCGCTCCCGGGTGAATGGGATATGGCGCTTTAGCCAACGGTTAACCGCATTTCTAATGCGGTTAAACTCGTCCGTAGAGACCCCTCGTGGAGCCTGCCGCTTCTCTACCCCAATCACCCGGACTTCTCCCCCCGAGAGCCGCACCACCTCCTCAGCTAGGACCTCGATCCCCTCCGCTATCTCTCTCGGACTGACCCCGCTCCTTATCTCGTTTCCTCCTATCACCAAGAAGGTCAAGTCGGGCTTCAGCTCTAAAAACTGACCCCAGGCTTCTGTTGACCTCAAGGTGCTGACGCGGGCACCTGGGGCGGCCAGAGGAGTCACGAAAAAGAAAGGCCTGTGGACGGCGTGGTCCACGTACAAATCCCTGACGTAGGAGTGGCCCAAAATTGCCACCTTCCTAATCGGGCCTGGGTACGCAGGCCTATCAACCACCGCAGGATAATCTTCCCCTATCCCACCACCCGCGTCACCATGACGCCAAAAGCCCTGGGCCATGAGGGACAGACGAAATATGGCACAAAAAAAATGAACCACGTAGGCTAGGCCACCACCATCCACAAAAAGGGGGGGGGGGGTAAACTATTGGAAAATGTATCCCATCTTCTTTACAATGAGATACTTATAAACAATCTTTAAATAATACATATATATATATATATATATATATATATATATATATATATATATATATATATATATATATATATATATATATATATATGGGAATTATAATCCTACAATACTTTCCCATCTACAACTATAGAATAATATATTCTACCCAATCATGGAACGTTCGACCAAGGTTATGGAAGCGTTCAACTTAAGACTACGGAATGATACGTAACGCTACATCAACCCAGATTACGTAACATCGAGACTGTTCATACTAGTTTGAGTACACTAAGTATGGACACTGCTCACTATAAATAATGTTCTCTCTATACATCTCGGAGCTTTGATTGTTATTTTCTATGTAGTGGATTATGACTTGTATGTTTAATTTTAAAAATATACCCGGAAAGTTAACGGTAAATATCTATAAATTAAGACTGTCAAAAACCTTGTTGAAGATTACGGTCTCTTACCTGTATTTTACCTTTGTTTACGACAGTAAGACCGTAAAATGTTGGTGATGATGTGTTATGGTTGTGACCGTTGAAATTACGATATTTTGTTGGTAGTTGTGCTGCTTGTCCTATGGATGCAAATAACACGGAATATTTATAGTAGTGTATGATTGCGATAATATTTATGAAATCTACAATACCGTGGATACTCCGTCCCCCACCCCTCGGAGGGTGAAGGGACAAAACACAATTAGCTTAAAACCTATTCTGGCATCACCTTAGTATGCATGCCAAGTATGGGCCCTCCATCTTGAAAACTGAGGGAGTACTTCATGAACAAACAGACAGACAGACTTACTAACAGAAAGTGCCCTTTATATAGTAGATCATTTTGATTGCTGGACCTCCAAGATATTATAAGAATGTTGTTTGGTGTTTGTTCCAAAGAGATAGTCTTTAACTAATATTGAAAATATAGAGTTATTCAATTGGTGGGCACTGCAGTAAAATGTGTGACCTGTGTGTCCTATTTTATCATGTATCTTACTCGCAAATATATTATGGGAGATTTTCCGGTTATTGTGATAATGGTAAATCGTTTGTTATGATATTGAGACTTTTTATGAGTGATCTAACTGATACTATGAATTGATTTATTACCTGGCATTTCAGTCGAATGTGAAATGAAAAATCCATAGATTCTTGTCATAGTAACGAATAGCAAAACTTTAAGGGGGTCATCTGCTTTTTTTCTCTCTTTCTCAGGGTTGTATCCATTCTAACCCCATTCAGCCTATTGTTTTAAGACGTTTATCCCCATCGAGGTGTCGATTTTTTCCTGGCGAGCGAAAGCGAACCATCATTGTATGAAGAAAACCGGCTTCGCATTTTTCTATCGAAAAATGTACAAATTTAGCCTGCTGTCAAAAACATTTCAAAATAATGTGCTGGCTCGCTACCGCTCGCCAGGAAAAAATCGACACCTGGATGGGGATAAAAGTCTTAAAACAGTAGGCTGATTGGGGCCGAATGGATACAACCCAGAGTGAGAGAGAAAAATAACAGGTCACCCCCCTTTCAAGAATTGTAGCCCTTTCAGTATTCGAGGATGCGTTTCTTCCTTGTATTGTGGCATAGACTACAGTAGATCTGGACTGAACACGAGAATGGAACTTTGCAGTAAGGGACCCAAAATCGGAGAACGAACCTCCAACTTCGAATCTCGAAACGGCGAAAATGTTATAGTTTCGCAATTTCGAGGTTCGAACTTGGGGATTCATTCTCCGATTTTGAGTCCCTTACTGCAAAGTTCCATTTTCGTGTCCAGTCCAGATGTACTGTAGTCTATGATTGTGGCTATCATTAGACGATTTTACTCAGTTGGCAAGGAGCTGTGTACGTTAAGCCGGTGTCACACGAGCCCTTTTTCGAGCAATTTTTACGGGCAGTTATGGTTTGGAAGCTTAAAAAATTACACTTTATCCGAATTCAGCCGCCTAACATAATCTACCTTCAGTCTAGTTACCGATACCAGTGCGAAAATGTCCCGAAATAATACGAGAACAAACTTGCTCATGGAAAATTGACGGAAAAAGCGCTCGTGTGACAGCGAGTTAACCCTTTGAGTACCAGCGACGTGTGTTATACTTTATTTTAGCCATATTTAGACGATATAGTGCAGCTTAGGAAGGATCTGTGGTGGTTAAATGGGTTGGAGATATTTTGAAGCCTTATTATTGCTAGAGGTCCTTCCTAAGCTGAATACAATCGTCTAATAGTTGCCAGAATATGATGACAAGAACGTCCCTGGTACTGAACGGGATAATAAGGATAGTCTATGCTCCTTTGATGTCTAGAGATCCTTCCTAAACTGCATAAAATAATACATTGCTCGAAAAAGGCAAAAGCAGTCAAAACCTTCAATAATAATTCAACAAGATCCCAATAGCCCGCCAAGTGTCGCAGCAGATGGTGTTAAGGGGGAGGTAGTCGCTTTTTCTGGACTCCTTTCTCCCTCACGTTTAGCATATTAGTTTTGATATGCTAAGACGTTCGTTCCATTAGTTTGGCGATTATGAATTTTTTTTGCCCCATTTCTTTGTCAATATGAAGACCTTTCGTGCCATTTACGTATCGATTTTTTCCTGGCAATCGAAAGCGAGCCTGTAATTTAAGAGGAACCGGCCTTCGGCCGTGACATTTTTCTGCCGAAAAATTTCCACATTTATCTTGAAAGAGGGTCTAGGGGGTGATATATTTAAGCTCGATGGAGGTCTAGCGAGGAAACTGAAAAATATATTAGCAAGTAAATACATGGACCAAAAACCAAGCACTACCCCATAAGAGTAATTATATAACTACTAAAGCGCCCCAATCCACTAGCATTTGAAGACTCGTTGGGAGTAGAAGAAGAATGACTTTTTAAAAAACGCCGCGGTCGTATTCCACCCAATATATTCCCCCGGGTGCGAAATGAAGATCCTATAGTTGTAGAGATCGGCCAACCTCCGCTAACTTGATGCCACTGCTGGTGTTTTCTTCTTTTGTACTTAACTATCTCCAGGCCCACAATAATCATTGGTAGTACAAAGGAAATCAAGCAACAACAGGTCTAGTGACCCTTCTAGGCTGCTTGTCCTCCAAAACACTGAGGATCAAGTGACCAAACAGTGATTTAGAGTGGGTAAGGGAACATTGGAAAGGGAACTACTGCCCTGGAACTAATGTCCGTGGCAGGATTAGGAAGTTAGTAGGGGACAGATGGGTTAGTAACTGAGGGGAGGATAAAATAAAGTTATTCATTTACAAACGCAGTCAGTCGCGGGTTTGATGCGAGATATTTGTCTAGGCGAAGTTTAAATGAATCAACGGTGCTGCAGTCTATAACATCTCGGGGAAGCCCATTCCATAAGTTGACAACTCGATTGAAGAAGAAATTCTTAGCTTCGTGTGAGTTAAAAGATTTACCAATAATTTTGCAACCGTTTCCCCGCGTGTAATTAGATTGGTCGATAGTGAAGTACTTACTACAGTTCATATTGTCGATGCCTTTGATGATTTTGAACACTTGAATTAAGTCACCTATTAATCTGCGCTGGGTTAAAGGAAATATATTTAATTCTCTAAGACGCTCCTCGTATGGTTTGTTCTTTAGGCTAGGTATCATTTTGGTAACTCTACGTTGAACTCGTTCTAGCTTGTCTATATCTTTTTGGTAATAAGGGCACCAGGATTGAACGCAGTATTCCAAAAGAGGGCGGACTAAGGAATTGTAAAAGGTTAGGATAACGTCTTTGGATTTATGCTTAAATGACCTGCCTATAAAGCCAATTATTTTGTTTGCCTTCTTAACAACTTCTGAACATTGTTGACTCAGTTTTAGGTTACTCGATATTGTTACTCTCAGATCGGTTTATGTGTTTACATTCTTAAGCTGAGTGCCATTCATCAAATAGTTTGCTTTCTCATTTTGGTATCCGATATGTAGTACTTTACATTTATCAGCATTGAAACTCATTTGCCAAATTTGGGCCCAACATGACAACTTATCTAGATTGTGTTGCATATCGTCAACTTGTTCTTTTGAGAGTACGCTATTTGCAATTTTTGTATCGTCAGCAAATTTTGAGATTGTACAGGCGAGACCCTCATCTATGTCGTTGATGTAAATTAGAAAGAGAATTGGTCCTAGTACCGATCCCTGGGGTACCCCGCTACTTACATTGGTCCATTTAGATGCCTTACCGTTTATGACTACTCTTTGCTTTCTGTCGCTGAGCCAATTTTCTATCCATTTCAACACACCGTCTTGTATTCTATGCACTTTTAGTTTTAGAAGTAAACGTTTGTGGGGAACTTTGTCAAAGGCCTTTTGAAAAGCAAGGTATATAATATCTACAGCTTTACTTCTCATCGTAGAGGTTGAGGATATCGTGGAAGAAGTCGAAGAGGTTTGTTAAACAGGAACGTTTTTTACGAAAGACGTGTTGAGTATCTTTAAGTATGTTATTTTCCTCTAAGTGATTTACGAGTCTGTCTCTTATGAGTGTTTCTAACATTTTACATACACCTGAGGTTAAGCTAATTGGACGATAGTTACAGGGTAGGGATTTGCTGCCTTTTTTTAATATCGGTGTTACGTTGGCTAGCTTCCACTGATCAGGCATAGTTCCAGACTGCAAGGATTTATTGAATAGCAATGTCAGTGGTTTGGAGAGCTCATCCTTAGCTTCCTTTAGGACTCTAGGTGAGATTGTATCAGGTCCAGACGTTTTATTTACCTTGAGTTTATCTAAACAATTCAATACTTCTCTCTCTCTCTAACGTTGATATTGCTTAGAACATCGGAATTATCAATCTGAATCGGCGATGGTGTAGGGATATCACTGAGGTCTTCTGTTGTGAAAACTGATGCAAAGAAGGTATTGAGAGCATTACTCATTTGTACTTTGTCTTTGGTGTATTCTCCATTTTCATCGACTAACGGTCCAACAGTTGAAGTAACTACTTTTTTCTTTCTGATATAACTGCCTTCGTGGTGTAATGCATAAGGTGTTGATATTCGGTGTGAGCGTCCTGGGTTCGAATCCACGGACTGCCACATGTGTTTGTAATATTTCATTAATCGATTTTAGGAGTAGAGTTGGTTGTTAGATAGAACATAATAACTATAGAATTCTTTCGGGTTTGTTTTACTTTGATTCGCAACATGTAACTCCAGGTTCTTTTTACTTTGCTTAATTAACTTTTTGGCTTTGCGTCGTAGCTCTACAAATTTCACCCGTTCTTCGTCATTTTGTAAGGATTTTTAATCTATCATTAGCAAACTTTTTAGCAAGCAGACAGTTTGAAATATCTTTATTCCACCATTTGGGCTTATTATTATGGCCTGTACGCCGTATTTTCGATGGTATGCAGTCCTGCACTGCATTTAGGTAAGTGGTTTCGAATACTTCCCAAGATGTATTTATGTGGTTATTGTTAATTAAAAAGCTCCATTCAGTTTCTTTAAACATAGCTCTAAGTTTATGAAAGTTTGCTTTCTTGAAATTTGGGATTTTTTCGATGCTGCTATTTGGTTCGTTACTAGTAAACTTTAAAGTGAAAGTTATTGTATGATGGTCGCTGTTACTGAATTAATCACCAACATTCGAATTCTCTATTAATTCTTCTTTTGTTGCAAGTTCAAGGTCAAGAACGTTAATACCACGGGTCGGCGATCGAACAAATTGATAGAGTGAACTCTCTTGCAAGTTCGCATACAAGTCATGTCCGGAGTGTGAAGTAAGAGTATCACCCCACTTGGTCACAGGTGAATTGGTGATTGATGAATACTAGTGTAGGATTTTTAGTTTGATAGTTGCACCCCTACTCTGTGCAACTCTCCAACCCAAAAGTGAAACGCTATTCTCAGACTTTCTTCTATTCAACTGCTGAGCTCTGGAACTCTCTCCCAGAATCAGTCTTTCCCTCTTCATATGACTGAAATTGCTTCAAACTCCGTGTGTCCAGGCATTTTAGCTCGAACGTCCCTTGGTTTTGGCCCTGTCACTCTTTAAACTCTGGGGGAGGCACTTGCTGCAGGCAGGTCTGCCTTTTGTCTCCCTCATTCACATAGAAAACAATATATATATATACATTCCACATGACCATAAACAAAGAAAACCTCGTTGTTTGATAATTGGTGTACCAAAATGGCGTCCAAAGTAAAAGGTGGCCACTCCCTCTTACTACAGGACCTCTAGTGGTAAAGGGTGAGAGCCAGTAACGTACACGTAAAGGTCTCTCCAGAGAAAGGTGGCCTCGTGAATGACCGGAGTTGTGCTCGGCTTTTAGCGGCTGGACAATCCATTGGATCCTGTGTTTAACCCATTCAGTACCGGTGATGCCCTTTTCATTACATGTTGGTAACTATTAGACGATTTTATAAAGTTTATAAATAACAGCTACCCCCTTAACCGGTGCGTATGATACGCTAGTTGGCAATGTGATAATGATTAGGTAATAAAATTCCAGTATTTTCATAATGCTGGATGTACAGTCACGTTCAAAGATTGTGGCCTACCTATTCATATTCAACGTATGTCCTTCTTTTGATGTAAGACAAAATATTTTCCTCGGGATAATTGAACAAAGCGTATATATAAAGGCTTCATTCATGCGAGTTAAATACCCTTCTTTTATCATAGAGATGGTTTTAACTACAGCACTTAATTCCCTGGACCTACCTCAACATGATGCCTCTTTCATAATATATATATATATATATATATATATATATATATATATATATATATATATATATATATATATATATACAGGGTGTTCCAGAAATATGTGCCGAAAATCAGGGGATGTATTCCTGACACATAATTGAATGTAAATCACTAAATGACCATATAAGCAAATATCAATAGTTGTCGAGTTACAGCACCTAACAGGTCTGCTTGAATGTGTTTTACTCCGGGAATTGCTTGTAAATGAAACATTTACCATGGACAACATGATTTATTAACAAAATAAAACAGTATTTCCAGTATGACAATAACATTTACAGTAAATGTTCAAAATTCCTTGTAAATGAAACATTTACCAAGGACAACGTGATGTATTAACAAAATAAAACAGTATTTCCAGTATGACAATAACATTTACAGTAAATGTTCAAAATTCCTTGTAAATGAAACATTTACCAAGGACAACGTGATGTATTAACAAAATAAAACAGTATTTCCAGTATGACAATAACATTTACAGTAAATGTTCAAAATTCCGCCCTCCTTGTTCGATGCACGCTGCAGCCCGTCGCTGAAGTGACTGACGCACACGGTCGAAGACCCCAGGATTGTTTCGTACACGTGCCACGCTGTCCTCCACACGGCGCCACAATTCCTCATGGTTTGGGACGTCTGTAGCGTACACCTCGCCTTTAATGTGTCCCCACTGGTAGAAGTCCAGGGGAGTGATGTCAGGAGACCGGGGTGGCCATGACACTGGGCCGCCTCCCACAATCCATCGTCCGAGGCAGACCTCGGAGGTGCTGTAACTCGAAAACTATTGAGAATTGCCAATATGGTCATTTCGTAATTTACATTCAATTATGTGTCAGGAATACATCCCCTGATTTTCGGCACATATTTCTGGAACACCCTGTATATATATATATATATATATATAGGCCTATATATATATTTTTTTTTTTTTTTTTTTTTTTTTCTTTAAGGCAGGCGAGGTTGAAGGAAATACATGTGAGGTTCTTTACTCCGATGACACCGTGTTGAGGTGGAATCTTCAGTAGGCCTCTCTGTGATGAATAATGTTTGTAGAAAACTGCCACCACTAATAGTTTATAGACATATTAGGAGTCTGGAATCAATCAACCCATACGATCAGCCTTTCCTTTATTTGTTGTATAAGTATGCAGGAACACAGTCGGGAATCAAATCAGGTGTGAAATGATGAAGTGGTGAGAATGGTGAAAGGGGTGTGTGAGAGCGTGGTGAGTGGACCTCCGCCCTCGACTCGTGTCTGTCGAGTTATCTTGTGTCATCGCCGTCATGCCTAGTTTCAACCGCACCTCGCCTTCCGAGAATGCATAACCAATGATGAAAGCGTGAATAATCCTGAATGACGAGTGAATAATAATACATGACGAGTGAATAATCGTGCATAACTCCAGTCCAGGGGTCTCCTGGTGTTTAGGTTAGCAAGTCGTTAATATAGGAACGAAATGATTAATCAGCATGTTTACCTTAGCTATTGATAAGGACACCTGTGGTCTTGCCTCTGGACCACAGCTAGCAGCTCCTTGTACAGGCATATACAAAAGTCGTGTCACAAGTATGAATTGAGTTATGAGTTGTCTAAATATGAGTGAAAGGATCGTATAACATACATGTATCAGCATTAATTATTTTATTATTAAGACTTTCAATAGAACGAACAGCAATTCTCAGGTGTTCTGGGAGATTGTGCAAAAGGTGAGCAAAATTCATGATGATCCGACGCGTTTCGATAGACAACTATCATCTTCAGGGAATGGAAGGTAAGTGAATAGGATATAACATAACAGCTTATTTATACATTTTAGGTAGATCACAGTAAGGTTTATTAATATTGGGTGTCGGCTAGCATATGATTGGCTAGTTGGCGACCAATGAGGCGCACGCTTTTCCTGCCTCCTGGTTGGCTGGGAGGGTTAGTAGATGCTAGATGTTGTCGTAGGGGGTCTGCTGGGCGAGAGGGGGGGCTGGGCCCTTGTGAGGGGCGGCGGGCCAGTTGTATCTCGGGTTTCTGGTCCAGTTCGAAGCGTAGGGTTGAGGGGCGGCGTGCGTTGGTTAAATGAAGTAGTGGGGGGGACGGTAAGGGGGGGAAGGGGAGGGGGGGAGAGGAGAGAGGGGGCAAGGGCAGAGTCGGGGTGGTAAGGGGAGTAATGTTAGGGGGTGTTTGAGAGTAACGTTTAGCTGATGGGAGTATTTGGAGGTCGAGAGTTTGATTATTTATGGAAGGATTAAGAGTTTGAATATATAGGGCTTCAAGTATAGCAAGTCTTCTGGGTTCTGTCTCTTTATCAATTACGGAGGTGTTTTTATCTAGGTCAGAGCGAGTAAGGGCTTGGTGGTGGGGGGCTTTATAGTGGTCTTTGATAGCTCCAGATTGGAGATGGAGGGTGAGACGGCGTGATAAACGATTTTGTGTCATACCAACGAAGGTTTGAGGTCCACAGTCCACATTATTGCAATTGTGTTGGTATATCACATGGTCGTCTATTTTCGGAGTCTTGGGAGAGATAGGTCTGTTACGGAGGATGAGGTTGGAGGTTTTGGAGGATTTGTAGTAGATGATAAGTTTTATTTTGTGGTCGGGGTTGGTGGGGAGGACGTTTTTGGTAATGATTTCTTTCATGATGGATTCGTCGGTATTCCACTAGCAGTAAAGAAAACAGTAGACATAATTGTGGAGGGTGATCTTATGGAGCAAAAAAGGGAAGGCAAGACGTTGGGCCTCAAAAATCACGAACGGAGGAGTCATAAAGCATGTCACCGATTTAATTAACAAAGGTAATAGAGCGCTACAAGATGTATATAAGTTCAAAGATCTTCCACTAAATATCAAACTTCATTTAGTTAAGGCTTATGTTATACCCGCTGTTGAATACCCATGCATACCTCTCACAGGACTATCAAACACACAACTACTTAGACTGCAGAAAATCCAGAATAAAGCCCTTCGTTTTGCCTATGACGAATCTTACCCATACAATTTTACAACAGAAGAACTTCACAATCTTAGTAAACTAACTCCAGTAAATCAAAAACTGCACAACAGGGCAAATAAGGTCTGGAATAATCTAGAGCTGTTGGAGGATCCGTACTACCTGGAATTAAAAGAATCAATGAATAACAGATCTCATGCATGGTTCCCAACAACATTACATAATAATCCTCAACAGCCGCAGCCTTTATATACAAGAAGGAATTATCCATAAATAACACAACTAACAATCTTAATTATACTGATTATGACAATACCGATTATGCCAATACCGATTATGACAACGAAACATGACTTAACCAGGGGCTCTGCAGGTTGGTGGGGGTGGTAGAGCGTCCCACATCACTGCCAGCTGTAATCCCATGACAACACCGATAGGAGTGCCAGTATAGAACCCCTCGAGATAGCACCGATCTCGGGGTGGAGATATCAGTGCCTCATCATAACTATCCCACAGTACCACTCTGAGGCAGTCAATGGTGATGCTCCCGAGCTGGTGCACTGCTGGGGCCCGTGACTGCCTATCCTCCTATCCCTTACTGGAAACATGTACTTTTGGTGGAGCTCTTGTCTGGGGCCCACCCTGGTGGACCTCAGGCAGGAGAACCATTAAGACTGCATGTCGTATGGGGAGCATTGCCGAGAGCACTTAATCTGGTAGATGGATCTCTTGCCTGGGGCCCACTTCGGTGGACCCCAGACAGGGGACCCCTCGAAGCGGCCGGAACAGCAGGACGGCAGGCAGTGAAACATAGTGAAACATATTGGAATAAAATCACCAAAGAGTCGACATACTTTTTCACTGGTCTTGGGTCAACATTTTTAAAACTTTTATATCATAGATAATTTTTTTTTTTTTTTTTAAAGCATGTTGTGCAAGATACAGTATAAATGAACAACAGCAAGGTGGTCAGCCCACCATC
>CM064497.1:44512123-44567123 GCA_032716605.1 Paralithodes platypus | reverse complement strand
GGTATTTAGTTGATTCCTAGACATCCATCAATCTTAAAATTACTCCCCCTTGACCCCCTTTCAAGATACATTTGTACATTTTTCGGTAGAAAAATTTCCCGGCCGAAGGCCGGTTCCCCTTAAATTGCAGGCTCGCTATCGCTCGCCAGGAAAAAATCGACACCTAAATAGCGCGAATAGTCTTAAAATTGACAGAAATGGGGCGAGGGTTCTTAAAATCGCCAAACTAATGGGGCAACCGTCTTTAAACCTCACAAGCAATGGGGCTAAACATGAGGGAGAAAGAGGTTCAGAAAACAATCCTCCAGGTGGAAATCTCCCCTTAAGCCAGTATCACACGAGCGCTTTTTCCCTTAACACTGGTCTGGCAGCTTATGAGATCAACATTTAGATTATTTCGGCTAACTAAATTGATCTACCATCAGTCTAGTTTCCGATACCAGGGCAAAATACTCCAGAAATGTTGCCAGAAATATGTTGATCATCGAATGTTGACTATAAAAGGTCTCGTGTGACACCGGCTTTAGGGATCTATTACAGTCTTCTGTATAATGATAGATAATTATACATAATCATATTCTACATGGTTAGCACTAATCCCCGGAGTGAACCAATGCCGTATTCCAGCTGCAGGCTAATCATTATAGCTGATGGCAATTACTGCCTGATCGCTAAGTCAACTACATAGAAATAATGTACAGTGTATTCTGGGTGTTCCGCTATGCAGTGTATACTAGTTCCCGCATAGCATTTATTACAGCCACTACTACCAATGTTGTCATATAATGTAGTATATATATACACACACACATTATATTAAATATACCTGTATCTCACAAATACAGGTGAGCTACTAATTTGTGTACTGTATATTCTCAGCCGGGCTCGAACCACCGTGCTCGAGCCCGGCTGAGAGTAACAAATATTTACTAGTTCACGTGTATTTGTGAGATATACATAATATTAATGACTTTCGGGCTTGGCCTGGTGAAAATTTAATCAAATTAATTCAACCGGAGTTGCTTGGTAATATTTGTTGTTGTTGTTGTTGTTCCCCAAGCTGCCTGGCCGAACAGCCCCAAGGCCCCGAGCAAGGCCAAGGCCATAACTGAGCGCCCCCACAGAACCCTCTCTGCCTACCACAATAAAGCCTGGGTGACCGAAGCCACTCCATGGCGGGGAGCTGAGGAGGGTGCGGAAACGCCCGGGAAACCAAAGTCCCACCCAGGGCCCTGTGCCCCTCAGCAATTATGAAGAGAAAGTTGAGGGGCAAAGGAAAAAATGTGACGCTTTGGCTTCCAATCTTGGTAGATTGGGAGGTCAATCCACGGAAAAGACGCCGTCACTTGAGATCTAGGAAATACATAAGTAAAAGGAACAGTCGGAGTAAGCTATGGGTATGGCAGAGATCGCTCAGTTCTCACTCTGATAGACCAGCCCATCACCATATGACTAGAACCCAATCCTCTCAGCATCAGCTAGGAAAGGCCCTAGAAAGCCGCCTTTGGCGGGGGGATAGCTCCCCTATTTCAACCCCTTTCGGGGTTGGGCACCCGCCCTGGTAATATTTGTATTCATCCCTGTATGGTATCCTGGAATATGGGTCCTACGACTTGCGCGTGAAATGGAATACTCTCTCCAAGTAGGATTTCCCTTCCCCTTAATATATATATATATATATATATATATATATATATATATATATATATATATATATATATATATATATAGACAGATACAGAATATTGTTTTAAATTGGTTTAGGTTAGGTTAACCCTCTCAGCCTTAGGACCTCTCTTCCATGTCCTCTGGATAACCTGTGATTATTTTACTCAGTTTTGGAAGGACCTCTAGGCATCAGAGGGGTAAAGTCTATCTTCACTAACCTTCTAACTCCCACGATTCCTTCCTAAGCTGAATAAAATCGGTTGATGATAGCTACAACTGAAGAACTAAATGCGTTATCGTTTACTGCGAGAGTTGTGGTTATAGTTAGGCGGGGGTGCAGTGAATGGGTGCAGGGCGTGTATGCAGTAAGTTTTTTTTTTTTTTTTTTTTTTTTTAATGTGATTCCAGTTAGAGGAGGTTTTTACTTTCCTCCCTAGACCATCATCAAGCTTTTAAAAATGACTGCCAAGAACCCCATTCGAGGTTAATGTGTACATTTTTCGATAGAAAAATATCCCGACCCTTCAAAATTACAGGCCCCCTATTGCTCGCCAGGAAAAAAACGACACCTAAATGGCACAAAGCTTTAAAATTGACAAAGTAATGGGGCGAACGTCTTATAATCTCAAAACTAATGGGCTTAAACATGAGGGAGAAGAGGGTCCAGAAAAAAATCCTTAAGTGAACATCTCCCCTTTAGTTAGTGGTATCCCTAGACCTCTATCAAAATTAATAAAACAACCACAGGATTCCCCTTCAAGACGAATTTTTACATTTTTCGGCAGAAAAATTTCTCGGTCGGAGACCGATGCCTCCTAAATTACAGGCTCGCTATCGCTCGCCTGGAAAAAATCGACTCCTAAATGACACGAAAACTCTTAATATTGACAAAGAAAAGAAGCGAAAGGCCATAAAATCGCCAAACTAATGGGCCGAACGTCATATAATCTATCTATCTATCTATCTATTGCCTGACGCCGTGATCCCCGAAGGGGTGGCCACGAACGAACCGCCCCCATGCACCTCTGTCCCCAGTCAGTCGACGCCCCTCCTCCCAACCAGCACCGCCTTCGTTCATGTAGTTCCTCACTCCATCCTTCCACCTCATATTCGGTCTACCTCTCCCCCTCTGTCCCTCCATATAATATACGTCATATAATCTGAGCACTAATAGGGCTAAGCATGAGGGAGAAGGGTGTCCAGAAAAACCGACCATCTCCCCTTAATGCTATGACGATATTACAGAAAGGTAAGTTTGATTAGATTATGGTTAGGAAAATACTTGGTGTGATTAGATTTGGTTGTATTAAGCCGGAGTCACACGAGCCCTTTTTCGAGCAATTTTTATGGGCAATTATGGTCTGGAAGCTTACAAATTTACACTTTATCAGAATTCAGCCGCTTAACATAATCTATCTTCAGTCTAGTTACCGATATCAGTGAGAAAATGTCCGGAAATAATACGAGAAAAAACTCGCTCATGGAAACTTGACGGAAAAAGCGCTCGTGTGACAGCGGTTTTGCGTTAGGTGAAGTTGGATACGTAACATTGGGCGAGGGTAATTTGGGGCTCGGTCTGGTAAGTTAGGTTAAGGGGGTAGTGCTTGGTTTTAGGGCTATATGTTCATGTATTTATTTAGTTTTTAGTTTCCTCGCTAGACCTCCATCAAGCTTAAAAAAACACCCCCTTAGACCCCCTTTCCAAATAAATTTGTACATTTTTCGGTAGAAAAATTTCCCGGCCGAAGGCCGGTTCCTTCTAAAATTAGAGGCTCGCTATCGCTCGCCAGGGAAAAATTCGACACCTAAAGGGCACGAAAGGTCTTAATATTGATAAAGAAATGAGGAGAAGGGTCTCAAAATGAGGAGAAGGGTCTCAAAATGAGGAGAAGGGTCTCAAAATGAGGAGAAGGGTCTCAAAATGAGGAGAAGGGTCCCAAAATGAGGAGAAGGGTCCCAAAATGAGGAGAAGGGTCTCAAAATCAGGAGAAGGGTCTCAAAATCAGGAGAAGGGTCTCAAAATCGCCAAACTAACGGAACGAACTTCTTAAAACCTCAACACTAATATGATAAACATGAGGGAGAAGGGGGTCCAGAAAAAGCGAGTAGTACCCCCTTAATTTAGGTTTTGTCTGGTTAGGTTCTATAGGTTAGTTTATGTCGGTGTTGTTAGGTTAGGTCAGTGGTCAGCAACCCTTGAAGCTAGAGGAGCCATTTTGTTTAAGTTTCATAAACAATTTGTACTGTCGGAGCCGCATTACATATAAATTGGTCTCAAAAACCGAAATCTACAGTACTTCAGAAGTATGAGAACATAACCTACTTTTGAAATAAACCTTTTACAGTGATATTGTTCAATATACTTGTATTCATGTGCCACATTTCTAGAAATCATAAAGTTTGATACCTATAGATCTTTTCGAAGTTGAATAAACAAATCTAATATTGCCTTGAATGAGTTATATGATGCCTTCGATTTGAAGGAAAAATTATTATTTCTGAAGCTTCTGGAGCCACACAAGTGTCCTGGAAGAGCCACATGCGGCTCCTGAGCCGCATGTGGCCTACCCCTGGGTTAGGTTAAGGGGGGGATGGGCTGGTTTTTCTGACCCCCTCTCCCTCGTGTGTAACCCCATTGGTTTTTAGATTTTAAGACGTTATGCCCAATAGCTTGGATATTTTAAGACCTGACACCCCATTTCTTTGTCAGTATTAAGACCTTTCGTGCCATTTAGGTGTCGATTTGTTTCCTGGCGAGCGAAAACGAGCCTGTAATTTTTAGAGTAACCGACCTTTGGACCGGGACATTTTTCTACCGAAAAATTTACAAATATATCTTGAAGGGGGGTCTAGGGTGTGTTTTTTACAGGTTGATGGAGGTCTAGGGAGGAAACTAAAACAATATATAAAGATAAAACAATAAGCAAATAAATACGGCCATGTCCCCTTAAGTTAGATTGGTTCCCGTACATTGGTTTGGTTATGTTAGTTTCCACTTCCATTATCTCCGCCGCCAAACGAGGTATGCAGAGTTTATGTCATCGTAGTTTGGGGGTCTATTTTTAAGCAGGATTTTTTGCAAACCATTGATGAATTAACATATAAAATCCAATCCTCACAATATTCACAATGAGACGAACTGGTGATTTAATTAATAATACCGTCCCTTCCGTGAGGCCTATCGCACTTTACGGGTTAATAATTTCACACACAAAATATATGATGATTGTAGAACCCCTACTGAGGCTTTAGGGGATTAAACCTTAACATGTAAAATACCATTATCTCTACAGTGCATGAACGGAATTTATTGAACTCTGGATGATGTATTTAGTAACTACTAATGACTCAACCCGGCCCTAGACCAAAACAACCGCTGACCAAAACAACTGCAGACCAATTTACCCGTTCACGACCATTACGTAATTTCCAGCATATTATGGTTACCAATAGACGATTTTCTTTAGTTTATAATATACCTCCACGACTCAAATGGGTAAATGCAATCAATTTTGGCTCGAACGTCCCTTGATTTTGGCCCTGTCACTCTTTCAACTATGGGGGAGGCACTCGCTATAGGCAGTTATGCCTTTTGCCTCCCTCAATCACATAGAAAAATAAAAAAAATAAAAAAATAAACCCTCTTTATTACAGAGGTCCTTCTCCAACTGCAGAAAATCATATAATTTTAGCCAGAATGAAAGTTAAAAATGCGTCATGGGGTGATCAGGGGTTAAACTGATCACTCGGCCAATACAATAGAGGCGAACAGAAATACAGCCAAATCCCGTGTTTTCCAGTTGTAAAGTAGGTGTAAACGACCAAGAGTCGTCATCGGTCTTCTCGTTCAATTAGGCATCCATTTCCATACTAATTACATCTCTTAACATGTGTTAGTGTTGTCCATAAGCATGCGTTGTGCATATTATAACATGCACCTGTATCCAATACCCATATGGTACTTAAATAAATGTCCATATAAAGCAGATACGGAGTTTCAACATTCTAAAAAGTCTGAATTGTCGTAAATCGGCCACCCTTCTCTTCCCGACGCTAATAGCCTCATTAAAACTATTTATCTACGTTGGCCACGGTTATCAATGACTTACATTAATAGTATGGAACTGCATTCAATGGTTGGAATGTATGGTAGGCATAGAAATGTCAACATACCGCATATTCTTTCTGTGGTAGATAATGCCAGAGTGTCGACATTTAATGGGCCCGAAGGAGGGAAAGCAGCGTCAATATGCTTATTTTGGTAATTTAGCTTTATCCATATAGGCCACTGACCAAAACACCTGTGGAATAAAACGGCCACGGACCAAAATGGTCACTCGACCATTACTGATCGGACTAATTCGACCGCTCGGTGATAAACCAAATAGGCCACGGACCAAGACAGTCACGGATAGCACGCTATGTTGAGCCACAATAAGGGTTAACATCAATTATTAACCTATGATGTTGCCAGTGTTTAGATCGGGTTAGGTTAAGGATAATCTAATGTTTGTTTTGGTTAGTGTTATGCAAGTGTACTACATGCTCAGCTGGATAACACGAACAACTGATAACATAGATATACAATGAGTTTATTAACATATGTCGTGGACAAAATTATTGGTAAAACACAGAATGGTAAAACAGAACTATATATATACAATATGGTGCCTGGTGTTAGTGTATACCGGCTGTGCTCGTGGCAACAGTCAATATGGTGCCTGGTGTTAGTGTATACCGGCTGTGCTCGTGGCAACAGTCAATATGGTGCCAGGTGTTAGTGTATACCGGCTGTGCTCGTGGCAACAGTCAATATGGTGCCTGGTGTTAGTGTATACCGGCTGTGCTCGTGGCAACAGTCAATATGGTGCCTGGTGTTAGTGTATACCGGCTGTGCTCGTGGCAACAGTCAATATGGTGCCTGGTGTTAGTGTATACCGGCTGTGCTCGTGGCAACAGTCAATATGGTGCCTGGTGTTAGTGTATACCGGCTGTGCTCGTGGCAACAGTCAATATGGTGCCTGGTGTTAGTGTATACCGGCTGTGCTCGTGGCAACAGTCAATATGGTGCCTGGTGTTAGTGTATACCGGCTGTGCTCGTGGCAACAGTCAATATTTTAACTTATTTCACAACAATATTCTATTATCGTAATAATCATACAACTGAGCTTAACTCTTTAGCAATTAAACATATATATAGATTCTTATAAATTTGGCAAGTCTTCTCGCTTAGGAACAAGTGTTTAGCCTTCTAATTCAACAAGTATTATAGCCTTAGTCTGAGCCCTCTCAACAACGCAATGCTAATCTCTTAATTGAACGTAGGGAATCTTAATCTCTTGTTATAGCAATTGTCTAATCACCTGTTAGCGTGTTTACAATGAACGGTTAACGGTAACAATAATTAAATCTTATATCAATCTCTTAAGGGGAGATTTTTAGTTTGTTCCCTAGATCTCCATCAAGCTTTAAATTACACCCCCTAGACCCCTTTCAAGATTAATTTGTACATTTTTCGGTAAAAAAAAATCCCGGCCGAAGGCCGGTTGCTCTTAAATTACAGGCTCGCTATCGCTCGCCAGGGAAATAATCGACACCTAATTGGCACGAAAGGTCTTAACATTGACAGATGGAGCAAAAAATCTTAAAATCGCCAAACAAATGGGGCAAAGGTCTTAAAATCTCGAGAGCAATGGAGCTAAACATGAGGGAGAAAGGGGTCAAGAAAAAAATCCCTCAAGTGGAAATCTCCCCTTAATGGATATTCTTGAGTCTCTTACCGGTTATGTATGATAAAGTTGCTTAATTTGTGCGAGGAACCTATAATGTAATTATCTTTATTGAGCCTTAATGAAGAAACGTGTAATCAAATACTGAAATGGTTAAGTGATGTTTGGTTAGTTTAGGGTGGTCGGTTAGGTTTGATCAGGCCAATTTGATTGGTCAAGGTTAGGTTAAGATAGATGAAGCATTGTTTGGAGAGATTATGTTAGCTTATTTAAGACTAGGTCGGCTAGGTTAAGTTAGGGTAGCTTTGTTAAATTGGTTTGAATAGGTTACGCTCCATTAATTATAATTTTATATTAAAATATAAATATATAGATATATATATACAGTATATATATATATATATATATATATATATATATATTTATTTATTTATTATCTCCTTACATAACAACGTAGGTTAAGGCTAATTTATTGTTTGACTTGGTTTGGTTTTAATAGATTAGCCTACTTTAGAAGAGGTTAAGTTAAGTGAAGCTTGGTTAGGTCAGATTAGGTGAGGCTTGGTTAGTTTGGTTGGTTACGTTAGGTTTGTTTTGGAGGATTAAGTTAAATTAGTTTGGTGAGGCTATGCTCAATTAAGGGAAGATGGTTCACTTTTTGGCCGATTTTTGCATGTATTCATTATTTTTCTAGTTTCCTCCCTAGACCTCCATCAAATTAAAAAAAAAACATCCATTAGATCCCCCTTCTAGATTAATTTGTACATTTTTCGGTAGAAAAATGTCCCGGCCAAAGGCCGATTCTTCTAACATTACAGGCTCACTATCATTCGCCAGGGAAAAAATCGACACCTAAATAGCACAAAAGGTCTAAATATTGACGAAGAAATGGGGCAAAAGGTCTTAAAATTGACTAACTAATGGGGCAAACATCTTAACATCTGAAAACTAATGGGGCTAAACATGAGGAAGAAAGTGGTCCAGAAAACCGGCCTATGGCCCCTTAAATTAGTGCTGTTGCAGCATGTGGTGCAATGTGGAGTCACAAGAGGGGTGAAGTGCGGTTATCATGTTGCAGGGAGAGGGGCCTTCACTGGGGCTTGCTGTACAAGGCTGAGAGAGAGAGAGAGAGAGAGAGAGAGAGAGAGAGAGAGAGAGAGAGAGAGAGAGAGAGAGAGAGAGAGAGAGAGAGAGAGAGAGAGAGAGAGAGAGAGAGAGAGAGAGAGAGAGAGAGAGAGAGAGTGTGAGATAGAATGGGAGATAAAGAGAGAGAGGGAGAGGGGGGGGGGGGGGTAAACGCACACTCGTACCGAGTGGCAGACAACCATACATGATGTTGGTGATATAAAATGGATTCGGTGATATATTGATATTGTTTTGTTTTAGGGATGAACAAATATCGAGAGAGGGAGATTGTGTGGGTGGGTGAGTGTATGTGTGTGTGTATATGTTTTTTGTTTTCTATGTAAGTGAAGGACAAAACACAAAGTTGTCTGTAACCTGTGCCTCCTCAAAGTTGTCTGTAACCTGTGCCTCCTCAAAGTTGTCTGTAACCTGTGCCTCCTCAAAGTTGTCTGTAACCTGTGCCTCCTCAAAGTTGTCTGTAACCTGTGCCTCCTCAAAGTTGTCTGTAACCTGTGCCTCCTCATAGTTGTCTGTAACCTGTGCCTCCTCAAGTTGTCTGTAACCTGTACCTCCTCAAAGTTGTCTGTAACCTGTGCCTCCTCAAAGTTGTCTGTAACCTGTGCCTCCTCATAGTTGTCTGTAACCTGTGCCTCCTCAAAGTTGTCTGTAACCTGTGCCTCCTCATAGTTGTCTGTAACCTGTGCCTCCGCAAAGTTGTCTGTAACCTGTGCCATCTCAAAGTTGTCTGTAACCTGTGCCTCCTCAAAGTTGTCTGTAACCTGTGCCTCCTCAAAGTTGTCTGTAACCTGTGCCTCCTCATAGTTGTCTGTAACCTGTGCCTCCTCAAAGTTGAAAAAGTGACAAAGAGCTAACTCCAAAAAATTTTATAGTCAAAATGTCTGAACACACAGACCTTAAAGAAGTTTAAGTCATAGGATGAAGGAAAGACAGATTGGGGAAGTGAGTTCCAAAGCTTACTTGTTGAGTAGAAGACAGGGAAAATTGGTTCACTCTTGGTTTAGAGAATTGGACAGAATAGGGTTGGGACTGTGTTGAAAGGCAAGTCCCCCCTCCCCCCTTCCCCCACACTCTCCGTAAGGGAAGAGGTATACACTGAGAAAACTCTGCAGAACACTGATTGTTATAATAGGGGTAGAAGAGTGAGAGAGAGATGCAACATTGTGGCGTGTGGAGAGAGATTTTAGAGAATTAGTAAGAGAAAATTAGTTGACGAGATGAAATACTTATGACTCTACCCTTTTGAGAAGTGTGGTATGGGTGGACTTCCCCACACATGCGAACAATACTCGACACAGGGGCACACTGTACCCCAAGACCTGGGGTAAAGTAACAAGTAAAGTAACAAGAAGGTGTGCAGGGATGAAGAACCCACAGAGTTGGTTTATCACACCTAACTTCTGGGAAGCTGTTTTAGCAAGAGTGGTAATATAATCTTTCCAAGAAAGTTCAGGAAAAAAAGAAACACCAAGAACATTTAGAGAATATGAAGGGTTAATTTGTGTATTGTTGAAGAATAAGGAAAAGTCGTGTGGAAGATGGTGATGGGTAGATAGATGGAAAAATTGGGTTTTGGACGCATTTAAAGTAACAAGAAATTATGTGCCCCAATCGGAGAGAGTTGATAGATCAGAAGACTGGCGTGAGTTTTGGAGTGATTGCATGCTGGGTTGTTGTGGAAAACTAGTTGAATAGTGTAAGCCTTGTAAGGTATAGTCATCAGCATATGCGTGGATAGGATTAGAGGCACAGTTGAGAAGATCAATAATGAATATCAGAAAGAGAACTGGAGACAGGACAGAACCCTGAGGAACATCGGAGATGGTAGGTTGAGGAAGTGAGCGATGGCCATCCACAACCGCAGCGAAGGAATAGCTGGATTTTTTTTTTTTTCGTCTATGTGTATGAAGGAGACAGAATGCAGGCTGCCTGTAATTATTGTTTTTTCCTGAAGACAAAGCAGTGACAAGAGAGACAAATTTAAGGGACGTTGGGGTCAAAATGCCTGAACACACGAAGTTTAAAGCAGTAAGTCATAGAAAGAAGGAAAGATTGTTTGAGGGAGAGAGTTCCAGAGCTAACTTGTTGAGTAAAAGCAAGACAGAAAATTTGCTAATTCTTGGGTTGGAGATTTGGACAGATTAGGAGTGGGATTGTGTTGAAAGGCGGATGCCTCGCACTCGCCGTATGGGTGGAGGTATGCACTGAGAGCTCTGAAGAACACTGATTGTTATAATAGCTATAGAAGAGTGAAAGAAATGCAACATTGTGGCGTGTAGAAAGAGATTGTAGGGAGTTAGTTACAGGAATTGAGTTGATGAGGCGAAATACATTTGACTCTACTCTTTCGAGAAGTGCAGTATGGGTTGAACCTCCCCACACATGCGAACAGTACCTGATATACATGGGCGCACTGTGCCCCTGTACAGAGCAAGGAGCTGTGCGGGGGTGAAGAACCCACGGAGCTGTTTAAGCACACGTAACTTTTGGGAAGCTGCTTTACCAAGAGTGGTAATATGATCTTTCCAAGATACACCAAGAATATTGAGAGAAGATGAAGGGTTGATTTGTGTATTGTTGAAGAGTAATTGATAGTCTTGTGGAAGATTGCGACAGGTAGATAGGAGAAATTGGGTCTTAGAGGCATTGAAAGCAACAAGATTTGCTCTGCCCTAATCAGAAGATAGGCGTGCCATGGCCCTGTTACGTGAGTTTTGGAGTGATTGCATTCTGGGTTGTTGTGAAAAACTAGTTGAATAGTGTAAGGTAGAGTCATCAACATATGAGTGGAGAGGACTAGAGGTACAGTTGAGGAGATCAAGAATATTAGAAAGAGAACTGGAGACAGGACAGAACCTTGAGGAATACCGGAGTTGATATGTTGAAGACAAGAGCGATGGCCATCCACAATTGCAGCTATGGAACATTCTGAAAAGTAAACTAGAGACAAAGGCACAGATATAGGGATAGAAACCGAAGTAGGGTAGTTGGAAATTAGAGATTTGTGCAAGACTCTCTCGAAGGCTTTCGATATGTCTAGCGCAATAGAAAAGTCTCACCAAAGTCCCGAAAGGAGGATGGCCAAGAGTTAGCAAGATAAGCAAGAAGATCATCAGTAGAGCGGCCCTTAAGGAAACCATACTGGCGATCTGCAAGTAGATTATGGGAAGATAAATGCTTAAGAAATTTTGAATTAAGAATAGTTTCAAAAACTTTAGATATGATAGAGAGATAAATGAGAGCCATAGGACGATAGTTGGAGGGTCATCCTTTTTTTTAACTTCCAGCAAGAAATAAAGACGTTAGAGGAAAGACAGAAAGGGAAAAGTTTGTATGTATGTATGTGTGTGTGTGTGTGTGTGTGTGTTTCTATGTATGAGTGCTTGTGTGTATGTGTGTGTTTGTCTCTATGTGTGTGTGGGTGTGTGCGATGGGGAGAAAGACACAGTCAGCCAGATGGTCGCGATGCATTTTGGTTCCGTGATAAAGTAAAATGTAAAAATTTAGGGGTGGAGAGAGAGAAAGAGAGAGGGGGGGCGGGGAAGGGGGGGAGAGATATTAAAGAGGAAACGGAACTGTACATTTGTGGTCATGATAAGAACAAGACAGTGTGATTACAGATAATTTGACCTTCCTGACTCAGCCGTTCATTGAAAATAGTTGACCAGTGTACCATAATTTTTTTATTTTTTTTTTTTTTAAAGAGACAATGAACGGAGGAAGGAAAAACACAGATAAAACAAAAAGGTCCATGTGCCTAAAGGCATCCTCCATTCATAAAATGTTTGTAACAACTGGATTTAAACATTTGTAGATTGTAAGTTTGTGGAAAGCAATTCGAGGGAAGTGAATTCCAAAGAGTAGTAGCTCTGGGGATAAATGAATTCTGATAAGCAGAAGTTCTGCATTGTGGAGGAGAAAGTGTAAATTCATGGGCGCTCTCAGCTGCCCTAGTTCTACGGGGAAAGATGTGGAGAGGCGGCACAATTGAAGCAAGTTCCTCGGAACAATTGCTGTGAAAATATCTGTAGAATAATGCAAGGGATGCAACGTTTCTTCGTATGGATAATGTAGGAAGGTCCTGTGTGATTGCAGGGTTATTGATTAATCTAATAGCTTTATTTTGAATTTTGTCCAACTGCCTCAATGCAACCACTCCACTTCCACCCCACAGAGGTGAACAGTAATCCATCTGAGAACGCACATGACTTTTATATATCACGGCCAACTGCTCGTCAGTGAAGAATTCTCGAACTCTGTACAGGAGTCCCAGTTTTTTAGAGGCATTCTTAGCAATGCTTCTAACATAATGTGTCCAGCTCAAGTTAGTAGTTAATGTTACACCGAGAATGTCAATACTAGGGGAAGTGGGAATATTTACATCATTAAAAAATATATGGGAGTCAGTGAGATTCTGTCGGTTAGAAAATTGAATGTACTTGGTGTTCTGTGCATTAAAGGAAACTAGATTATTTTGTCCCCATCCATTAATTCTAGAAAGGTCCTGGTTCAGAGAAATTGCAGTAATATTGCAATATTATTTTGCCTCCATATAAATTGTACAGGAATTCCTGTCCACGATTTTACATTGTTTTCACAAAAATAAATAATACCTAAATTGACTCCATATATTACAATAGCTTGTGTAAAATGCTTCCGGGTAAAGAATGGACATTACCATGAAGACAAGAGAGAGGGATATATATATATATATATAACCCAATTTCTCCATCTATCTAACCGTCAGGATCTCCCAGCGGACTATCCCTTATTCTTCAACAATACAAAAATCAACCCTTCATCTTCTCTCAATATTCTTGGTGTCTCTTTTTCTTCTGCTCTCATTTGGAAGGACCATATTACCAGTCTTGCTAAGGCAGCCTCCCAGAAGCTGGGTGTGCTCAACCGCCTTAGGGGGTTCTTTTCCCCTGCACAGCTTCTTGCTCTGTACAGGGGCATAGTGTGCCCTTGTATTGAGTATTGTTCACATGTGTGGGGAGGTTCCTCTCACACCGCTCTCCTAGACAAAGTTGAAAGGAAGGCCTTTCGTATCATTAACTCCCGTCCACTTACCAACTCTCTGCAATCTCTCTCTCTCCGCCGCAATGTTGCATCTCTCTCGCTATTCTATCGCTACTATAATAATCAGTGTTCCTCAGAGCTATCCCAGTGCATACCGCCTCCTTTACGTAGGGCACGTGGTACCCGTCTTGCAACTCAATCCCACCCCTACTCTGTGCAACTCTCCAACCCAAGAGTGAAACGTTACTCTCAAACTTTCTTCTACTCAACATCTGAGCTCTGGAACTCTCTCCCAGAATCAGTCTTTCCCTCTTCCTATGACTTAAATTGCTTCAAACTCCGTGTGTCCAGGCATTTTGGCTCGAACGTCCATTGATTTTGGCCCTGTCACTCTTTCAACTATGGGGGAGGCACTCGCTATAGGCAGTTATGCCTTTTGCCTCCCTCAATCACATAGAAAAAAAAAAATATATATATATATATATATATATATATATATATGGCCAGATGAGAGAGAGGGAGAAGGGGGGGGGGAGGCATGAAAAAGAGACAGAGAATCCTATGTAAATAGTCCACGAAAGAAGCTGAAAAGTGCAAACAAAAATGCCATGGAAAGGATGGAGGTATTTTCCATGCTCGAAATATACACATACTGTAAATATACACATACTGTAAATATACACATCTATCTCTATCTATCGATCTATCTATATGCTCAGGCCCAATCCCCATTTTGGGGGTAGCCGACTCAAGACAGAGCAAGAACAGGGAAAACACAAAAACAACATAAAACAAAAAATAAACACAGATAAAAAACACAAACTCACACACATCCAGGTCACCCAGGAGAAGACCCAGAGACCAGGGTTACCAAGGCCGCTCCAGCACTCCCCCGGCCCCTGACCACCCGGAGAGGTTCCGATCTCGGCAGGCAGACATGCAGCGGAGCCAAAGCCACAAGCCCTCCCACCACACTTCCAGGCACACCCTTCATATTAATCGTCCCCCCGGGCCAGGCGCCTGATGGACTATTATCTAGTCGAACTTGCGCCCAACCCCTTACTCCAAATGACCACGTGTTCACTCAACTATTCACAAGCATTCTCCATTCACTCCTGTCCACCACCACTTCCCCTGCCTGATCTATAGTCATTCCTCTATCATCCAAAGCCTTTCTTACACAGTCTCTCCATCTCAATGGGGGTCTTCCTGCCCTTCTATCTCCCCTTGTACCTGACTCACATATTCTCTTTGTAAGCCATTCACATACTGTAAATATACACATACTGTAAATATACACATACTGTAAATATACACATACTGTAAATACGTTTCTTAGACAATTATTTGTGTACGTCAATGACACCATATACAGTGTGTCTGCGTTAACTTCACGTACTGGAGTCCTGTCCTATGTCACAATGTATTCGTCATACTTCACGTACTGGAGTCCTGTCCTATGTCACAATGTATTCGTCATACTTCACGTACTGGAGTCCTGTCCTATGTCACAATGTATTCGTCATACTTCACGTACTGGAGTCCTGTCCTATGTCACAATGTATTCGTCATACTTCACGTACTGGAGTCCTGTCCTATGTCACAATGTATTCGTCATACTTCACGTACTGGAGTCCTGTCCTATGTCACAATGTATCCGTCATACTTCACGTACTGGAGTCCTGTCCTATGTCACAATGTATTCGTCATACTTCACGTGCTGGAGTCCTGTCCTATGTCACAATGTATTCGTCATACTTCACGTACTGGAGTCCTGTCCTATGTCACAATGTATTCGTCATACTTCACGTACTGGAGTCCTGTCCTATGTCACAATGTATCCGTCATACTTCACGTACTGGAGTCCTGTCCTATGTCACAATGTATTCGTCATACTTCACGTGCTGGAGTCCTGTCCTATGTCACAATGTATTCGTCATACTTCACGTACTGGAGTCCTGTCCTATGTCACAATGTATTCGTCATACTTCACGTACTGGAGTCCTGTCCTATGTCACAATGTATTCGTCATACTTCACGTACTGGAGTCCTGTCCTATGTCACAATGTATTCGTCATACTTCACATACTGGAGTCGTCCTATGTCACAATGTACTCGTCATACTTCACGTACTGGAGTCCTGTCCTATGTCACAATGTATCCGTCATACTTCACGTACTGGAGTCCTGTCCTATGTCACAATGTATTCGTCATACTTCACGTACTGGAGTCCTGTCCTATGTCACAATGTATTCGTCATACTTCACATACTGGAGTCGTCCTATGTCACAATGTATTCGTCATACTGTTGGCTTTGACAACTTAGATCAGTTAATGACCAAACCTAGTAGTATGATATGCGAGATTATCCATAAGTTTGCTTCGTATTTATGCATAATTTACGACTACCCATGGAATCTAAAGACGTAATGTTATACGTTTGTTTATGTTTTGATATGTCTGACCATTTGTTGTCAGCTATGGGGTATGTGCCTGAGTATATACATACATACATACATACATGTACTGATTGTAATGACAAACTTGTGGTCAATAAACTTATCTATCTATCTATCTATCTGTGTGCGTTTGTGTGTGTGTGTATGTATGTGTGTGTGTGTGTGTGTGTGTGTGTGTGTGTGTGTGTGTGTGTGTGTGTGTGCATGTGTGTGTATGAAAGCGATAAGAAAGGGATGTAAATTGTTTCCGTGAAAAAGTTAAATGTGCAAAATGTTTCTGTGAAAGCGAAGAACTTACATTCCCTGTGAGAGAGAGAGAGAGAGTGAGTTACATAGTTACTGTATATATATACAGTATATACTGTATATATATATATATATATATATATATATATATATATATATTATACAGTACACAAACTGCACAGACTTTGTGGTCCCTACTAGGCAGTCCGGACATAATTCTAACAACATTTGCTACAAAGTGGAAGGTAAAGACAGTAAAGCAAAAGGCTCTCTCCCCACCCACCACTACCTCCGACCTTGGGTCGGCATGAAATTTAGTTGGGGTAACAAGGCCCCCAGCAGAAGAGAAAATTGCTACTGGGAAATTCATAGTAAAGAACGGACTTGAGAAATATTGTATACTACTGATGCCTAACCCTTTATTTTTGTAATACCTCTATTACTCCAACCTCCTCGAAATGGATGTCTAGCCTCTTTTTTAATGTGTCAATTGTATTACATTGTACCACTTTCTCTGGCAATTTGTTCCACTCGTTGACCACTCTGTAGGTGAAGAGGTCTTTGGGACATCGAAATTCGCCCTCCTGGAGAGAGAGAGAGGGGGGGAGGTGGGTAAGTAACATACTTGATCAATTATGCTCTCGTGTCAGTCGTGTAAACGGTAAAGAGGAGCTAGCAAGGAAAAATTTCCGTCGCCTTAACCTAAGGGTTACCAGGGGTAGGATCCTGTGGCCACGGTGGACCCCACCAGAACCAGCCGTAGAGACGCACCCCGTGCGCGTACACGCCACCTGGCTGGCCTGGTATTATACACCTAATGACAGGCCAGCCTCCTGTGGAGCTACCACCAGGTTCGGGTCCCTATACTGTTAGGCGGAGAGTGCCAATCTGGGGAGACACCGTGCACTGTACCCTCTGGATCCCTTCGGCAAGGTCGGCCCCAAGGTGCCAGATCCGGGTCTGAGGGATTAACATTAATTGCCAGTGAGCCACCATTGAGCAACTTGGACTATAGAACAATGACGTCCCGTCACAATGCTGCCCCACCATTTGAACACTGTGGCCGACTCGGGCATGGTGCCAAAACAGCGCCCAGGTAAGACTAGCCACTTAAATGCCAGCGACGGCCCACAGCCGTCAGTAAAAAAGTGATGCACCAGTACCAGCGACAGCTCTCAGCCGTCAGTAATATGCGATCCTTGTTCTGCTAATGTTTAGCTGGAGCTGCTAACACGACTTGGAGGCACTGCTGTGAGGAGTTGGCAACATTTATCATGGTCCCTAGCAGCTACTCCAGGCCGACATTGTCAGTTACCCACCAACTCTTGAGCTGAAAGGGTGTTGTCTCTTTGGTTTTAGCAACAAGTCTGGTACTTGTGGGTACTTTTAATCTACTATGCCATGGTACAGTATGGGCTAGTGGAGTCCCTTGTGTGATGCCTATCTGCTCTTCACCAGCTTCGGCAGTGCCATACCAAGGCGGCGCCGTTATCAACTCTTCATTATATGGTAATGGCTGTTGGTCCACAAGTCTAGAACCTTCCCCTGTATTAGTCACCTCCTATGACACGCAGTAGGATGCGTGGGGCATATTCATTTTTTCCTCCACCACGGATAAAGGCCCCCTTACCCCCTGGGGGTGTATGCAAAGTATTAATATATTTGTTTTAGTGCTTGAAAATAAATTAAATCAGTGCTGTGCATGATTTGAATTTATGTAGTTCTGTGTTGTTGATTGTGGTGAAATATTGAGTCGCAGGATTATTATGGTTATCATCATTTTATGTATGTCATATGTGTGTTTGTTAGTGTACGAGTGTATGTGTGGGTATCCAGACAACTCCCCTGCCCAAACAATTGCCCCTGGGACGATTGTCTACCTAGGACAATTATTGTACCCCGGAAAACTACCCCCAATCATAGGCTATAATAACCCTCTCCGTCATCTATGATGCGATCGCGTCATATGGCGGTACCGCCCAAGAGTATCATATGATGCGATCGCGTCATATGAACTTAGTGAAATAGCTCAATAATATGTTTATGACGCGAAATCGCGTCATGTGGAGCTCAGTAAGTTAGGTAAGTTAGAACAGAATCTGTCAGTTGATGGCAACCCCAAATTCCTCCGACTTCTACCGGTCCCTCAGTGTAAGAGAAAGTGTTGTGGGGGAAATACCGGGCGCTCTGCCAACCCGTAAGTAAGTTAATTTAAGATGTCGGAAGGGGTTAAGGTGTATTTATGGTTAGGTTATGGAATGCTAGGCTATGTTAACCCCTTCTGTAGAAGACTTCTGCGAAGTCTTTGTCACTTTATTCTAGCTATATTTAGACCATTTTGTGAAGTTTTAGAAGGATCTGTGGTAGTTAGAAGGGTCAAGCGAGATAGTTCAAAGCCTGTTAGTTGCTAGAGGCCCTTTTAAATTTGAATATAATCGTCTAATGGTAGCTAGAATAAAGTTAAAAGGATGGTGTCGGTACAGAAGAGGTTAAGGTAGCATACGATATACTAGGGTAGGATATATTAAGGTAAAACAGGATAGAATACGTTGGTAAGTCAAGAATAAGCTTGGTTGGGTGAGGGCAGGTTGAGATAGGGGAGGATAGGATATAATAAATAGGCTAGACTTGGCTTGACTAGGTTAGGTTAGGTTAGATTAGATTAAGTTAGGTAATGTTTGGTTAGCGTAGGTAAGCTTGGGTTATATTAGGAATGGATAGGTTAGGTTAGGCAAGGAATGGTTACGGTAAAATGTGTTAAAATTGGTTCAGCTAAACCAGATCCGGTTAATTAGAATCGGTCAGCCAAATTCAGGAAACAGACTCAAAATCATCTCCATTATTTCAGTCTTAATTAAGTAATTGAATATCTTAACGTGTATTATGTATAATCGTGATCATATTTTACATGATGGGAGGCAGTTGTCCTAGAACCAAATGTGTGTATGTGTGTGTGTGTGTGTGTGTGTGTGTGTGTGTGTGTGTGTGTGTGTGTTTGAAAGAGTGAAAGAGAGAGACAGATGTGTGTATAAGTGTACCCCTGTGTGTCCGTGTAGTCGTATACCACTGTGTGTCCATATACCCCTGTGTGTCCTTATACCACTGTGTGTCTGTATACCACTGTGTCCGTATACCCCTTGTGTGTCTGTGTACCGACCTTGTTTGTCATTCTTGTTTGCGAGTTTGTCCTGCTTGTTTACGTGTCCCCGGGTGGCCATAGTCAGGGTGTGTGTGTGTGTGTGTGTGTCAATGAGAGAGAGAGAGCGAGAGCGAGATGAGGAGTGGAAGAGGAAAGAGTAAGGCTAAGTGCAACTTACTTTTCGGTTGTGAAAATTTATAATTGTGTGTGTGTGATAGAGAGGGGAGAGGGAGAGTAATGTTAATGGGTGTGAATGTGGTTTATATATATATATATATATATATATATATATATATATATATATATATAACATTTCTGAAATGGAGCTTCCTCTTGGGAATCGAAGTCTCACAAGGAAAAGAAGAACCAGCGTAGTAGCGAATATCTTATCTTATATATATATATATATATATATATATATATATATATATATATATATATATATATCTATATATATATATATATATATATATATAGAGAGAGAGAGAGAGAGAGAGAGATAGATAGATAGATAGATAGATATATATTGGGTGTGTTTGTGTAATTGTTTTGTTGGGTTGGCTATTGGTTTGGTTGTTTGTGATGAATGTTGTTTGGTGCTTGTGTAGGTTGTTTGCTTTTTATTTTGTTTGTTACTATTATTTGTTATGATTATGTGTATGGGTTGTTTGTTAGTCGTTATTAGCGTTGATTGTTATGATTGTTTACTTGTTTGTTGTGGTTTGATTGTTTGTGTAGGTTGTTTACCTGGTTGACATGGATTTTTACTTGTTTGTGTATTTTGTTTACTTGCTTGATATGGTCGTTTACTTTTGCTTGTGCAGGTGTGTTCTGTTGATTGTTTAGTTGTCTGTTATGGTTATTTGGTTATCTGTTACGATTGATTATTTGTGTGTGTGTATGTGTGTGTGTTTTAGTAGTTTTTTTGTATGAATGTGTGTATTATTTGGTATGTCTTTTGTATGTGTGTGTGTGCTGTTTGTGTGTGTGTGTGTGTTGTTTGCGTGTTACTCTCAGTTACTCAGTTACTTGTTCGTCAAGGGGAATCCACGCAATGCGAGCTAAGCTCATTATTATCGCGCCTCCTTAACTGGGAATGTATTGCGTGAAATGCATGTTAAGTGTTTTATGTACTGTTGGAATGGCTGTGGATGTGTGTGTAGTCTGTATTTTAGCCAATTGGCGACATCGGAAACGAAGGCTGAGGGTGGATCTGTATGGTACCATTCTCACTATAGACGGTACCGTCTCGCCCGAAGGCATAGGTAGCCATCAGCTTAGGTGAACCATATGATACCCATCTCGCCTTGTACCATTTTTGCCAACCTCAGATGGGACGTCACAACGTCGTCCACGTATTCCAGGTACCTATTTACAGCTAGGTGAACTGAGGCTAACACATGAAAGGAGACAAGCCCAATTTGTCTCCGCCCGGCCGGGGATTGAACCCCCGACCCCTCGTGTGTGCGACGAGAGCTCTACCTACTAGGCTACGGGTGTGTGTGTGTGTATGCGTGTGTGTGTGTTGTTTGTGTGTGTGTGTGTGTTGTTTGTGTGTATGTGTTGTATGCGTGTGTGTGTGTTGTTTGTGTGTGTGTTGTTTGTGTGTGTGTTGTATGTGTGTGTGTGTTGTTTGTATGTGTGTGTTTTTTGTGTGTGTGTGTTGTTTGTTTGCGTGTGTGTTGTTTGTGGGTTGTTTGTGTGTGTGTGTTGTTTGTGTGTGTGTGTGTTGTTTGTGCGTGTGTGTTGTTTGTGCGTGTGTGTTGTTTGTGTGTGTGTTGTTTGTTTGTGAATGTGTGTGTGTTGTTTGTGTTTGTGTGTGTGTGTGTGTTGTTTGTGTGTGTTGTTTGCATGTGTTGTGTGTGTTGTGTGTGTGTGTGTGTTGTGTGTGTGTGTGTGTTGTGTGTGTGTGTGTGTTGCTTGTTTGTGTGTTGGTTGTGTGTGTGTGTGTGTTGTTTGCATGTGTTGTGTGTTGTATGTGTGTCTGTGTGTGTTTGTGTGTGTGTGTTGTTTGTGTGTGTGTGCGTGTGTTGTGTGTGTGTGTGTGTTGTCTGTGTGTTGTTTGTGTGTTGTTTGTGTGTGTGTGTGTTGTTTGCGTGTGTTGTTTGTGTGTGTGTGTGTGTTGTTTGTGTGTGTGTTGTTTGTGTGTGTGTGTTGTTTGTGTGTGCTGTTTGTTTGTGTGTTGTGTGTGTGTGTGTTGTTTGTGTGTGTGATGTGTGTGTGTTTTGTGTGTGTGTTGTTTGTGTGTGTGTGTGTTGTTTGCGTGTGTCTGTGTGTTGTTTGTGTGTGTGTGTGTTGTTTGTGTGTGTTGTTTGTGTGTGTTGTTTGTGTGTGTGTTGCATGTGGTGTGTATGTGTTGGTTGTGTGTGTGTGTGTTGTTTGTGTGTGTGTGTTGTTTGTGTGTGTGTGTGTGTGTTGCTTGTTTGTGTGTTGTTTGTGTGTGTGTGTGGGTTGTGTGTTTGTGTTTTGTGTGTGTGTGTTGTTTGTGTGTGTGTGTGTTGTTTGCGTGTGTCTGTGTGTTGTTTGTGTGTGTGTGTGTGTGTTGTTTGTGTGTGTTGTTTGCGTGTGTTGTTTGTGTGTGTTGTTTGTGTGTGTTGTTTGTGTGTGTGTGTGAGTTGTTTGTGTGTGTGTGCGTGTGTGTTGTTTGTGTGTGTGTGTGTGTTGTTTGTGTGTGTGTGTGTTGTTTGTGTGTGTTGTGTGCGTGTGTTGTTTGTGTGTGTGTGTTGTTTGTGTGTGTGTGTTGTTTGTGTGTGTGCGTGTGTTGTTTGTGTGTGTGTGTGTGTGTGTTGTTTGTGTGTGTGTGTGTTGTTTGTGTGTGTGTGTTGTTTGTGTGTGTGTGTGTTGTTTGTATGTGTGTATTGTGTGTGTGTGTGTTGTTTGTGTGTGTGTGTGTGTGTTGCTTGCGTGTGTGTGTGTGTGTGTTGTTTGTGTGTGGGTGTTGCTTGCGTGTGTGTGTATGTGTGTTGTTTGTGTGTGTGTTGTTTGCGTAAGTGTGTTGTTTGCGTGTGTGTGTGTGTTGTATGCGTGTGTGTGTTGTTTGTGTGTGTGTGTTTGCGTGTGTGTGTGTGTGTTGTTTGTGTGTGTGTGCTGTGTGTGTCTTGTTTGTGTGTGTGTTGTTTGCGTAAGTTTGTTGTTTGCGTGTGTGTGTGTGTTGTTTGTGTGTGTGTATGTATGTATGTTTGTGTGTGTGTGTATGTTTGTAAGTGTGTGTGTGTATTTATGTGTGTGTTGTTTGTGTTTGCGTGCGTGTGTGTGTTGTTTGTGTGTGTGTGTTGTTTGTGTGTGTGCGTTGTTTGTGTGTGTGCGTGAGTGTGTGTTGTTTGCGTGTGTGTGTTTGTGTATGTATGTGTGACCCCTGGTGGCCCTAGTCATGGGGTCGTGGTGGTGGTGGACTTTAAAGCAGAGCCCGCACTGTCACCCAAGAGAGAGAGAGAGAGAGAGAGAGAGAGAGAGCGGGGCGGGGGGTGGCGGAGAGTAGGTGCAAGTTAGATTTGGGGTGTGAAATTTAAGAGAGAGAGAGAGAGAGAGAGAGAGAGAGAGAGAGAGACGGGGGTGGGGGAGGGGATAAGAGTAGGTGCAAGTTAGTTTTGGGAGGGTGAAATTTACGAGAGAGAGAGAGAGAGAGAGAGAGAGAGAGAGAGAGAGAGAGAGAGAGAGCGGGGCGGGGGGTGGCGGAGAGTAGGTGCAAGTTAGATTTGGGGTGTGAAATTTAAGAGAGAGAGAGAGAGAGAGAGACGGGGGTGGGGGAGGGGATAAGAGTAGGTGCAAGTTAGTTTTGGGAGGGTGAAATTTACGAGAGAGAGAGAGAGAGAGAGAGAGAGAGAGAGAGAGAGAGAGAGAGATATATAATAAAGATTGTTCTGCTGGAATGGATGGAGCGGTTCGGTGTGTTCATAATCCAAGTGATCCAGTTAAAACCCCTTGAGGATTATGCGGCGTTTGGACAGTTTTTGTCTGTCTATCATTAGACAATTATATACAGATTAGGAAGGATCTATAGGAATGAAAAGAGTAAAAACTATCTCAATTAAGCTTTTGACTTCCATATGCCCATCCTAATCTGAATAAAATCGTGTAATAGTAGCCAGACAACCGAAAGAAGTCTATCTATCTATTATTGCCGGACGCTGTAAATCCCAAAGGGGTGGCCACGAACGAATCGACCCAATGCACCTCTGTCCCCAGTCAGTTGGTGCCCCTCCTCCCATCCAGCACCGCTTTCACGCATATACTTCTTAACTCCATCCTTCCATCTCACCCTCTTTTTCCTTCCACTTCACTCTAGTACACTCTCTTAGTCATTCTCTCGCTTACCACACATTAGACATGGCCGAACCATCTCAAGGTGTTCCATTTCACACTTTCCAGCACATCTGCATCCACACCACACCAATCTCGTACTTCCTCATTCGTCTGTCTATCCCTCCATGTAACTCCGCACGCACTTCTCAAGTAACTAGTTTCCACCCCTCTCACTCTGGTTTGTGTCTCTCCAACAACATCCATGCTTCACTCCAGTACGTCAATGTCGGGATTACCACAATATCATGGAAGGACTTCTTTACTTCCATGCTGACCACCCTATTTCTTGTTACTGCTTTCAGGTTCCTACAACTCTCTTCCCCTGTTGCACCCTCTCCCGCACTTCTTCATCCATACTCCCATCTTTACTCAACATACTGCCCAAATACTTAAATCAGCTGACATTCTCCATAGCCTGACCATTCAACCTCACCTCACACTCTGTGACTGCACCCCTTCCAAAGACCATAACCTTACTCTTCCCCGCATTTACCTTCAGATTCCGTTTTTCACATACTGTTCCAAACATATTCACCAGACCTTGTAACTCCCATTCACTATAGTTCATCAGAACTGTATCATCAGCAAACAGCAGTACAGGCAACTTCCACTCATTTCCCCTCCTTATCAGCGGTATACCCACATCCACTGCTCTTCCTTGTATTTCTTTCATAACTCCATACATATATATATTCAACAACCATGGGGACATCACAAATCCTTGCTTTGACCCAACATTCAGATCAAAGAACTCACTCTGTTCATTCTCCACACTTATTGATGCCTTTGCACCCTCATACATGCTCTTCGCTGCTTTCAGCAACTTGCCGTCTACTCCGTATATTCTCAGTACTTTACACAGACCTTTTCTATCAACTTTGTCATAGGCTTTCTCCAAGTCCATAAAGGAAGCATACAACTTTTTTCCCTATTCCAGATATTTCTCCACAACATATTTCAAGGCAAAAATCGGGTCTACACATCCTATTCCCTTTTTAAACCCGCCCTGCTTTTCACCTACCCATTTCTCCATTCTGGCTCTCACTCTCTCAATCATTACCCTACTATACATCTTCCCTACTACGCTTAGAAGACATATCCCCCGGTAATTACCACACAATCCTCTTTCCCCTTTATACTTATACAGGGAGACTATTATGCCTGTCTTCCAGTCATCAGGCGCACTTCCCTTCTCCAATGCTAGTATTACACATTTTCCATACCCATTCGATCACTATCTCACCACCATACCTCAGCATTTCCCCACACACTCCATCTATTCTTGATGCTTTCCCCATCTTCACTCTTTTCAAGGCTTCACACACTACTGACCTCCTGATCCCCACCTCCTCCTCCACTACTTCTCTTCTTCTCCCTCCCATACCCCATCCAGCTATGTTTGCTGGCGTTTTATTCCTTACGTTCAACAATTTGTTGAAGTGCCCCCTCCATCTCTCTCTTGTTTCTCGGCTAGCACTCACCAATTATTATCTTTCACACCCTTACTACTTCCCTTGCTACCCTTCCTAACTTTCTTGACCTCTTTCCAGAGCAGTTTCTTACACTCCCTCCATTTTACACTTAAATTCCTTCCAAATACCTCATCTACTCTTCTCTTACTTTCCTTCACTACCCTCCTCACCGCTCTCTTTTTCTCCAAAACCCTTTCCCTTTTCTGTCTCTCCAAATCTTTATTTATTTTTTCTATGTGAATAAGGGAGACAAAAGGCAGAACTGCCTGTAGTGAATGCCTCCCCCAGAGTTGAAAGAGTGACAGGGCCAACGTCAAGGGACATTCGAGCCAAAATGCCTCTGGACACATGAAGTTTAAAGCAATATAAGTCATAGGAAGAGGAAAAGAATAATTCTGGGAGAGAGTTCCAGAGCTCAGCTGTTGAATACAAGAAAGATTGAGAATAACGTTTCACTCTTTGGTTGGAGAGATGCACAGAGTAGGGGTGAGATTGTTTTGCAAGGCAGGTACTACGTGCTCTACGAAGAGGGGGTAGTATACACTGAGAGAGCTCTGAGGAACACTGATTATTGTAATAGCGGTAGAATAGTGAGAGAGATGCAACATTGCGGCGAAGAGAGAGAGACTGCAGAGAATTGGTGAGTGGACGTGAGTTAATGAGATGGAAGGCTTCCTTATCTACTTTGTCTAGAAGTGCTGTGTGAGAGGATCCTCCCCACACATGTGAACAATACTCAATACATGGACGTAATGTGCCCCTGTACAGTGCAAGAAGCATATGCTTTCTTCTTATCTTCAACAGCTAGTTTTAGCTCTTCAGTCCACCATGCTGTACCCTTCGCTCGCCTCTCCCCTCTTCTCCTAACTCCACATTTCTTCTTACATGCTGCACACATCTCTTCCTTAAGGGGGGTGACTTGTTTTTGTTCTGTCCTTTTCTATCTGTCTCTGGCTTGTATCCATTTGGCCCCATTCAGCCTACTGTTTTAAGACGTTTATCCCCATCCAGGTGTCCTTTTTTTACTGGTGAGCGGTAGCGAGCCAGCATATTTTTTATTTTTGTTTGACAGCAGGCTAAATTGTAAATTTTTCGATAGAAAAATGTCTCCGGCGAAGCCTGATTTCTTCATATAATGCTGGCTCGCTATCGCTCGCCAGGAAGAAATCGACACCTAGATGGTGATAAACGTCTTAAACTAGTTGGCTGAATGGGGCCGAATGGATACAAGCCAGAGAAAGAGAGAAAAGGACAGAAATAACAAAAGGCAGGTCACCCCCCTTAACCCGGCAAAGAATAGACTATGGTATTTGAAACGTCCTGCCATGCGAAGGTATTTTGGTTCATTCCTGGTAAAAATCGTAATTTTACCATTGATATCGTTATTACTTATTCATATGCGCCTATTTTACGTTTAATATGAAGATATTAACATGTAACAGCAATAAACAAGTGAGAATAGTATTTGGGGAGTGAAAAAGACGTATTATTGCCGACCGGTCCATTCATGAGGGGAGAGCCGCGGTGGCATATATCCTCTCCTCCCGAGTTCTCAAGCGACACTGACAGCTCTAAGTAGAAGTCTCTCTGTTGTAAGGATCTCTAGATGCCTCGCCCATGCTATAGAGACCGCGTGAAGGAAATTTGCACCGAAAATTACCTGATAAAAGGGGGAATAAGAGGAAAAATAGGTGATAATTGAAGAGGGGGGGGGGGAACACATGTAGGAATGGTAGCAAGTAATGGAGGGGAATTATCTCACCTAATCACATATTGATTTGTTTTGAGTGTCACTGGGGTGTTTTAAAAGGCTTTTTTTAGGCCTTGGATCTTATGAGGACCTTCGCCTTCCACGACCAAACCTCTTATGAGGACGCTCGTCTTTCCTGGGTTAAACACTTTGCTCACCACTTCCACTTCCTCCATGCCCTCCCAAGTCAAACCTACCTAGTCGTCTTTCTACTGCTCTCTTGAACTCTTCCCTGATCTCTTCCTCCTGTAACCTCTCCACCCTCTTCACAACTCCACCTCCCTCCCGCCTCACTGTAGCTCTCTTCACCACTTCTGTATCCTAATTTTAGCTACTACTACATAATGGTCAAACAAACCCCCCCCCCTCAATATCCCTTTATTTCCTAGCATCTAGCACAAAACTCTTCATTCGTTCATCCACACATACAATGTATAATAAATCAGTGCCTTTCGTTCCACTGTCTCTCTCTCCCTCCTCTACTCCAAAGAAGTGTATCATCGTATGTTAGAAAGAGAGTGTGAGAGTGAGTTACAAGGGTTACTTAGTAGCTCAAAGTTCTCGTGGTGTATTTCAAGAAAATGCTCTCGACGACAAACTATGGGCGATTGTGTGCTGTTTACTGCAGTACATTCATTGCAAAGGGTGCATAATCTTACCTTAAGGGGAGATCTCCACTTGAGGGATTTTTTTCTTTACCCCTTTCTCCCTCATGTTTAGCCCCATTGCTTTTGATATTATAAAACGTTCGCCCCATTAATTTAGCGATTTTAAGAACTTTCACCCCATATTAAGACCTTTCGTGCCATTCAGGTGTCGATTTTATCCTGGCGAGCGATAGCGAGCTTGTAATTTAAGAGGAACCGGCCTATGGCCGGGAAATTTTTCTACCGAAAAATGTACACATTTATCTTGAAAGGGACTCAAGGGGGTATCATTTTAAGCTTGATGGAGGTCTAGGGAACAAAGTAAATACCTCCCCTTAAGGTGGCGCGGGGGGGGGGGGGGGGGGGGGTTGCGAAAATTAAATTAAATCTCAATAACCCGAGTTGCGTGGGGAAACGTGAAAATCCCTGTTTGGTATCCTGGAATATGGATCGTACGGCTTGTGTATGAATTGAAATATATTCCAAGTAGGATTTCCCTTCTCCTTAATATATAATGGAAAAGGTTACGCTTCCTTGATCACGCCGTGGTGTAGTGGACTCATGTCCTTTTTCTCGGTGGTTCGAGTCCGGCTGGGAGTATATAAACATTTATTAGCTCACGTGTATTTGAGATCTACTTTATATATACAGTATATATATATTATATACACAGTATATTTTTTGTTCTATGTGATTGAGGGAGGCAAAAGGCAGAACTGCCTATAGCGAGTGCCTCCCCCATAGTTGAAAGAGTGACAGGGCCAAAATCAAGGGACGTTCGAGCCAATATATATATATATATATATATATATATATATATATATATATATATATATATATATATATATACTGTATAAGTATATATTTGAGAAAGAGATATAACCGACTATTATATCATGTATGTACTAAAATATACAATAAATAAATAAACAATACGCACTGCAGCAGCAACAACAACAACAAGTACAACACTGATAAAAGAACAGGAAAATATTATGCCCTGTAGCCTGTCTGACAAAAACCTCTCCTTTACAGCCAAAGTAGTAATAACAATAATAACAACAAAAACGCTCTGTACAATAAAACAACAACAACAACAACAACAACACATTTCGTTCCCTTTGAAGTTTGGAATATTTGGAGTCGTCTCATTTACACCTGGTCTCACTCTCACTCTCACACTTACTCTCTCTCTCTCTCTTCTTTCTTTTTATCTTTCTCTCATGTAATCTTTTTATTTCATTATATTGCCACTTGAATCTCATCTCTTCGTCACCCAGTGTGTACTTCTCTCTCTCTCTCTCTCTCTCTCTCTCTCTCTCTCTCTCTCTCTCTCCTTACTGTTGTCTTTTTATCGTTGTGGTTCCTGGGATTTGTCGTGATTCCCATGGCGTCTTATATTTCCAAATGTGTTGGGCTTGTTGGTGGTCGGGGGGGGGGGGGGGGTTGCTTTAATGTTAATTATTTGTGTGTGGATGTGGGTTTTTTTTTTTAATGTTTAGCTTTTGTTTCTTTTTGTGTGTGTCGTTTTAATGTTTAGCTTTTGTGTGTGTGTGTGTGTTGTTTTAATGTTTAGCTTTTGTGTGTGTGTGTGTGTGTGTGATGTTTTAATGTTTGGTTTGTGTGTGTGTGTGTGTTTCATGTTTTTATTTGGGCGGTAGTGATGAATGTCGTTCTGTTGTTGTTGGGTTTGTTTGTGTATTGTGTTTGTTTTTGCTGTGTTGTGTGTGTTTTGTTGTGTTAGTGTTTATTGTGCTTGTTTTGTATGAAGGGTTTATTAGTTTTCTTTTATTTTGTGTATGTTTTGTGTTCGTTTTTATGTTACGTTGTTGAATTTTTTGTTTTTTTGTTATGTTTTCTTCGGTCTGTTATTGGCGTTATAGGAATGTAAATGACCGTCGCCTATGTCTGTCTGTCTGTCTGTCTTTCTCAGCAGGATGTCTTTCAAGTTTATAAGGGATTTATACGAAAGTTGGTTAAGTTTATTAGGGATTTATACGAAAGTTGGTTAAGTTTTTTAGGGATTTATACGAAAGTTGGTTAAGTTTATTAGGGATTTATGCGAAAGTTGGTTAAGTTTATTAGGGATTTATGCGAAAGTTGGTTAAGTTTATTAGGGATTTATGCGAAAGTTGGTTAAGTTTATTAGGGATTTATACGAAAGTTGGTTAAGTTTATTAGGGATTTATGCGAAAGTTGGTTAAGTTTATTAGGGATTTATACGAAAGTTGGTTAAGTTTATTAGGGACTTATACGAAAGTTGGTCAGTACAGTCGTGGCGTACGAATATGGTTGCACCCATTCCAATCTTTGAAACTTTAAGGGGAGATGGGCCGGTTTTCTGGACCACTTTCTCGCTCGTGTTTAGCCCCATTAGTTTTGAGGTTTTAAGACGTTTGGCCCAATAGTTTGACGATTTTAACACCTTTCGCCCCATTTCGTTGACAATTTTAAGACCTTTCGTGCCATTTGGGTGTCAATTTTTTTCCTGGCGAGCGCTAGTGAGCCTGTAATTTTTAGAGGAAGCGGCCTACGGCCGGGACATTTTTCTACCGAAAAATGTAAACATTTATCTTGAACGTCTAAGGGGTGTTTCTCTTAGCTTGATGGAGGTCTAGCGAAGACACTAAGAAATAAAGGAATACATTAATTAATAGACCAAAAAAGCAGCCACTGTCCCCTTCTTAAAGCCAAGATCTGAAGCATTTGGGATATATTAACGCATTGTAATATCTCGTGTGTGTGTTCGATACGGATTCAAAGGGGTGTCACTTTATTGATGCTCACGACTTTAAATACGCTCTAGGACACAAACAGTGGCCTTAATATGTTTTCGAAGCTCTCCCGAGATGAATCGACTCTTCTTATTAATTCTTTACCCAATATTAAGGGGGGTCACCGTTTTTTTTTTTTATCTTTCCCTGGCTTGTATCCATTCGGCCCCATTCAGCCATCTGTTTTAGGACGTTTATCCCCATCCAGGTGTCGATTTCTTCCTGGCGAGTGATAGCGAGCCAGCATTGTATGGAGAAATCTGGCTTCGCCGGAGACATTTTTCTATCGAAAAATGTAAAAATTTAGCTTGCTGTCAAAACAAAAATATGTATATGCTGGCTCGCTACCGCTCGCCAGGAAAATATTGACACCTGGATGGGGGTAAACGTCTTAAAACAGTAGGCTGAAAGGGGCCGAATGGATACAAGCCAAAGAGAGAGGAAGAGAGAGAGAAAAAAAGCGAGGTGGGCTCCCTTAACATTTTTGAGTTTCGTTTGTGCTGTTCGAAGGTTCATTATGAGATGTGATGTGTGTCTCAAAGTATACATATAATTTGAACATACAGTATAATTATATAAACCATTACATTTGAACATACAGTATAATTATATAAACCATTACATTTGAACATACAGTATAATTATATAAACCATTACATTTGAACATACAGTATAATTATATAAACCATTACATTTGAACATACAGTATAATTATATAAACCATTACATTTGAACATACAGTATAAATTATATAAAACCATTACATTTGAACATACAGTATAATTATAATAACCATTACATTTGAACATACAGTATAATTATATAAACCATTACATTTGAACATACAGTATAATTATATAAACCATTACATTTGAACATACAGTATAATTATATTTAATCCCCTACCATTACATTTGAAAATACAGTATAATTATATAAACCATTACATTTGAACATACAGTATAAATTATATAAACCATTACATTTGGAACATACAGTATAATTATATATACCATTACATTTGAACTTACAGTATAATTATATAAAACCCATTACATTTGAACAAACAGTATAATTATATTAACCATTACAATTTGAACATACAGTATAATTATATAAACCATTACATTTGAACATACAGTATAATTATATAAACCATTACATTTGAACATACAGTATAATTATATAAACCATTACATTTGAACATACAGTATAATTATATAAACCATTACATTTGAACATACCAGTTATAAATTATATAACCATTACATTTGAACATACAGTATAATTATATAAACCATTACATTTGAACATACAGTATAATTATATAAACCATTACATTTGAACATACAGTATAATTATATAAACCATTACATTTGAACATACAGTATAATTATATAAACATACATTTGACATCAGGTATAATTATATAAACCATTACATTGAACATACAGTATAATTATATAAAACCATTACATTGAACATACAGTTAATTATATAAACCATTACATTTGAACATAACAGTATAATATTATATAAACCATTACATTTGAACATACAGTATAATTATATAAAACCATTACATTGAAACATACAGTATAATTATATAAACCATTACATTTGAACATGACAGTATAATTATATAAACCATTACATTTGAACATACAGTATAATTATATAAACCATTACATTTGAACATACAGTATAATTATATAAACCATTACATTTGAACATGACAGTTATAATTATATAACCATTACATTTGAACATACAGTTATAATTATATAAACCATTACATTTGAACATACAGTATAATTATATAAAACCATTACATTTGAACATACAGTATAATTATATAAACCATTACATTTGAACATACAGTATAATTATATAAACCATTACATTTGAACATACAGTATAATTATATAAACCATTACATTTGAACATACAGTATAATTATATAAACCATTACATTTGAACATACAGTATAATTATATAAACCATTACATTTGAACATACAGTATAAATTATATAAAACCATTAAACTTTGAACATACAGTATAATTATATAAACACCATACATGTTGAACATACAGTATAATTAATAAACCATTAATTTGAACCATACAGTATAATTATATAAACCATTACATTGTGAACATACAGTATAATTATATAAACCATTACATTGAACATACAGTATAATTATAAACCATTACATTTGAACATACAGTATAATTACTATAAAACCATTTACATTTGAAAATACAGTATAATCCCCCCTATATAAAACCATTACATTGAACATACCCCCCCCGTATAATTATATAAACCATTACATTTGAACATACAGTATAATTATATAAACCATTACATTTGAACATACAGTATAATTATATAAACCATTACATTTGAACATACAGTATAATTATATAAACCATTACATTTGAACATACAGTATAATTATATAAACCATTACATTTGAACATACAGTATAATTATATAAACCATTATATTTTGGTTATATTCGATGACATCCACCCCCGTCGCTTTCCTTAACCTTTAAAACGCGAAATTGCCCTAGGGTAGTTATTTGTGAATTTCTAGCCTTGGATTCTGACAGAATTTGTTATATTTACAATATAAAGCATTATGTTTGTTCAATGTGCTTTTATTTCACATATTTGATGAATATATGAACCTTGAAGAGCAATAAAAGAAGTGGGGAAAGCATTTGGGTGGTAAAATAACGTAAATATTCGCCGCCTGGTCGGTCGTATCCTCAGGCGGGAGGTTGGGAGACATACTGTACATCCTCCCTCCTCCACCTCTCTCACTATACTGTAGCTCGCGGGTGAAGTCTCAGTGTTATATAAGGTGTCTTATGTAACTCACTCGTGGTATGTAACCGCGGGAGAGAAATTCTTGTGAAAAATTACTGATAAATTATGAAAATAAGAGGTAAATAGGTGATAATTGAGGAGAGGGGGGAAGGGGAAAAAAGGTGGGGAATGAGGGGGTGAGAAACATATGGATGAGTGGTAGGAAGTACTAGAGGGGAATTACCTCACCTAATGACATATTGCTTTGTTTTGAGAACCCCTGGGGTGTTTTGGAAGTGTTTTTTTATGGTAATGCTTCTGTGAGGCCTATCGCTTTCGATATGGGGACCCTTCCGTTAGGCCTATTGCGGTTCTTACCTCACTTAATGATAACGCCTTTTTTCATTCTATTTGTCTCTCATTAGACAATTTTATTCAGTTTAGGAAGGATATGTGAACATTGAACATTTAATTAAGATGGTTTGTACCACCCTTTGATTCCTAGAGATTCTTTTAAAACTGAATAAAATCTAATTTTAGCGAGAACAAAGAAGAACCAGTGTCATAGAATCTTGATAGGGTTATTGCACTACTTCAAAAATGCACATGGTCTTTTCCAAAACAAATTTATTCCAGGAATAATTCATTTTGGTGGTTGTATTCATTACATAATGTATTAGAACAGTGGGGAATTGAAGATTCTTCATCACTCACACACACACACACACTCACACACACACACACACAACACACACACACAGTAATATAACACTTATTTACTCAATTAAAAGTGAATGGTAGCGATCTTCATAATATTATAATGTATTGTACTTACATACTGCATGATTAATGAACTTTAGATCAAGATTGTTGTTGTCTAAGACGGTTTATACATTATCTGTTTGGGAAGGGGAATTGAGGATATGTGTATGAGGAGGGGGAGAGTATGTTGTTATGTGATTATGGCGAGGGAGCTTAAAGGGGGGGGTAATGTGTTTTGTTTTATGAGGAGGGGGAGAGGGGGAGAGTATGTTGTTATGTGATTATGGCGAGGGAGCTTAAAGATATGTGTATGAGGAGGGGGAGAGTATGTTGTTATGTGATTATGGCGAGGGAGCTTGAAGATATGTGTATGGGGGAGGGGAGAGTATGTTGTTATGTGATTATGGCGAGGCGCTTAGCTTAAAGATATGTGTATGAGGGGAGGGGAGAGTATGTTTGTTATGGTGATTATGGAGGGGGGAGCTTCAAGATTGTGTATGGGGGGGGGAGAGTATGTTGTTAGTGATTATGTTGAGGGAGCTTAAAGATATGTGTATGAGGAGGGGGAGAGTATGTTGTTATGTGATTATGGCGAGGGAGCTTAAAGATATGTGTATGGGGGGGGAGAGTATGTTGTTATGTGATTATGGCGAGGGAGCTTAAAGATATGTGTATGGGGGGGGGAGAGTAGTTGTGGAGAGCAGTATGTGTATGTGATTATGGCGAGGGAGCTTAAATATATGTGTATGGGGGGGGGAGAGTATGTTGTTATGTGATTATGGCGAGGGAGCTTACAGATATGTGTATGGGGGGGGGAGAGTATGTTGTTATGTGATTATGGCGAGGGAGCTTGAAGATATGTGTAGGGGGGGGCGGGGAGAGTATGTTGTTATGTGATTATGGCGAGGGAGCTTGAAGATATGTGTATGGGGGAGGGGAGAGTATGTTGTTATGTGATTATGGCGAGGGAGCTTGAAGATATGTGTATGGGGGAGGGGGAGAGTATGTTGTTATGTGATTATGGTGAATGAGCTTGAAGATATGTGTATGGGGGGGGAGAGTATGTTGTTATGTGATTATGGCGAGGGAGCTTGAAGATATGTGTATGGGGGAGGGGAGAGTGAGGAGTAGTTGTTATGTGATTATGGTGAGGGAGCTTGAAGATATGTGTATGGGGGGGGGGAGAGTATGTTGTTATGTGATTATGGTGAGGGAGCTTGAAGATATGTGTATGGGGGAGGGGAGAGTATGTTGTTATGTGATTATGGTGAGGGAGCTTGAAGATATGTGTATGGGGGGGGGGGGAGAGTATGATGTTATGTGATTATGGCGAGGGAGCTTGAAGATATGTGTATGGGGGAGGGGAGAGTATGTTGTTATGTGATTATGGTGAGGGAGCTTGAAGATATGGATGGGGGGCGGGGGGGGGCGAGTATGTTGTTATGTGATTATGGTGAGGGAGCTTGAAGATATGTGTATAGGGGAGGGGGAGAGTATGTTGTTATGTGATTATGGTGAGGGAGCTTGAAGATATGTGTATGGGGGAGGGGGAGAGTATGTTGGTATGTGATTATGGTGAGGGAGCTTGAAGATATGTGTATGGGAGGGGGAGAGTATGTTGTTATGTGATTATGGTGAGGGAGCTTGAAGATACTGTATGTGTAGGGGGGGGAGAGCATGTTGTTATGTGATTATGGTGAGGGAGCTTAAAAGCTATGTGTATGGGGGGTGAGTATGTTGGTATGTGATTCTGGATAGAGGAGCTTGAAGATATGTGTATGGGGGGGGAGTATGTTGGTATGTGATTTATGTGAGGGAGCTTGAAGATATGTGTATGGGGGGGGGGTGGGTATGGTGTTATGTGATTATGGTGGGGGAGATTGAAGATCTGAGTATTGGGGGGGGGGGGGGAGTATGTTGGTATGTGATTATGGTGAGGGAGCTAGAGAAGTATGTGTATGGGGGGGGGGAGTATGTTGGGTATGTGATTATGGTGAGGAGCTTGAAGATATGTGTAAGGGGGGGGGGGGGGGAGATATGTGGTATGTGATTATGGTGAGGGGAGCTTGAAGATATGTGTATGGGGGGGGGGAGTATGTTGGTATGTGATTATGGTGAGGGAGCTTGAAGATATGTGTAAGGGGGGGGGGGGGGGGGAGTATGTTGGTATTGGTGATTATGGTGAGGGAGCTTGAAAGATATGTGTATGGGGGGGGGGGGGGGGGGAGTATGTTGTAATGTGATTATGGTGGGAGCTTGAAGATAATGTGTATGGGGGGGAGAGTATGTTGTTATGTGATTATGTTGAGGGAGCTTGAATATATGTGTATGGGTAGGAGGGGGGAGTATGTTATGTGATTATGGTGAGGGAGCTTAAAGATCTGTGTAAGAGTGGGGAGAGTATGTTGATTTCTGATTATGGGCTTGAATGTATGGGTGGGGAGAGTATATTCTTATGTGATTAACCCTTTTAGTACCAGCGACGTTGGTTATATATTATTCTAGCTATATTTAGATGATATCATGCAGTATAGAATGTTTCTGTGGTAGTTAATAGAGTTGGTTGAGACAGTTTGAAGCTTTATTATTGTTAGATGTCCTTCCGAAGCTGAGTCAAATCGTCTAATAGTTACCAAAGTATGATAAAAAAGATGTTCCTGGTACTGAAGGGGTTAATGGTGATGATTGACTATAATACCTCTCCCTTGTGTTGCCGGCATGACCGAGGGAGAACACTACTGCTGGTACTGGTACTGGTGAGTTTCAATGCGGATAAATGTAAAGTACTACATGTCGGATACCTAAATGAGAAAGCAAACTATTCGATGAATGGCACTCAGCTTAAGAATGTAAACAGAGAAACTGATCTGGGCGTGTAGTAACATATCGAGTAACCTAAAACCGAGTCAACAATGTTCAGAAGTTGTTAAGAAGGCAAACAAAATAATTGGCTTTATAGGCAGGTCATTTGAGCATAAATCCAAATGAAGTATCTAACCCTTTACAAATTCCTTAGTCCGCCCCTCTTCTGGACTGGCGTTCAAATCCTGGTGCCCTTACTACCAAAAGATACAACCAAGCTAGAACGAGTTCAACGTAGAGTTACCAAAATGATACCTAGCCTAAACAACAAACCATACGAAGAGCGTCTTAGAGAATAATCTATTTCCTTTAATCCAGCGCAGATTAAGAGGCGAGACTTAATTCAAGTGTTCCAAAATCATCAAAGGCATCGACATATGAACTGGAGTAAGTACTTCACTATCACCAATCTAATTACACGCGGCGGGAAACGGTTGCAAAATTATGGTAATCTTTTAAAACTCGCCACGAATCTAAGAATTTCTTCTTCAATCGAAGTTGTCAAATTGGTGGAATGGGCTTCCCCGAGACGTTATAGACTGCAGCAAAAATGGGGAAAAAAAGCCGTTGATGTACATTTAAAAATTCCGCCTAGACAAATCTCGCATCAAACCCGCGACTGACTGCGTTTGTAAATGAATAACCTTTATCCTCCCCTCAGTTAATAACCCATATGTCCCACTACTAAACCTTCCTAGTCCTGCCACGTTAGTGGCAGGGCAGTAGTAGTTCCCTTTCCAATGTTCCCTTACCCACTCTAAACCACTGTTTGGACACTTGATCCTCAGTGTTTTGGAGGACAAGCAACCTAGAAGGGTCACTAGACCTGTTGTTGCTTGATTTCCTTTGTACTCCTTTGTACTCCTTTGTACTGTTGTCAAGAGTGTGGCACTACTGTACAAATGTAAGGTACAATCAACAGCTCTCAAATGCCATACACATTATATTGCACAATTCTGACACGATGATTAATATTTTCATTCCCTTTAAGGGGAGATCTCCACTTGAGGGATTTTTTTCTTGACCCCTTTCTCCCTCATGTTTAGCCCATTGATTTTGATATTATAAAACGTTTGCCCCACTAGTTTAGCGATTTTAAGAACTTTCACCCCATATTAAGACCTTTCGTGCAATTCAGGTGTCGATTTTATCCTGGCGAGCGATAGCGAGCCTGTAATTTAAGAGGAACCGGGCTTCGGCCGGGACATTTTTCTACCGAAAAATGTACAAATTTATCTTGAAAGGGACTCAAGGGGGTGTAATTTTAAGCTTGATGGAGGTCTAGGGAACAAACTAAATACCTCCCCTTAACTCTTTCAGTACGGGTGGAGTTATTTTTCTTTTGATTCTGGCTATCATTAGACGATTTTGCTCTGTTTAGGAAGGATGTATGATAGTCAACGAATTAATGGAGATGTTTTACATCTCTCTGATTACTAGACGTCCTTCCTAAACTGCATACAATCGTCTAAGTTCATCATATAGTAGTGTACCAGCTACTTATGCAGGCGATTGCATACTAAAATGTATAGGTTTCAAAAGGGTATGAGAAGGGTAATCAAAGTGTCCAACATAGTTTTCCCATTGAAGGTGTGTTGGTAGTAATAAATCCATCCAATAGAAGAATAAAATGGTATATAATTATAATTAATTTGAGTAATAAGTTGTTCAGTAGGAAAATGGTTAAATGTACCTGACTTAACCCTTATTTAGCGGGCTAGGTGGTCTAATTAACCGTAGCGCCCAGCGGGGTTTTTTTTTACCCTAAATAGGGTTGTTTCCGTGCTCATTTTCATGCCTAAATAAGACCCAGAGCGTAAAACAAGTATCTATCCCTGAAAGGGCGTAAACAGAGCTTTCCAATGACACCTGAACCATCCTTGTACGACCACTAGTTCTCTTGCAACGATCGCGCAACACGAGTGCAAAAACCCTGAAATAAGGCAATTTCCTTACATAATTCCCTGTGCAGTGAGGCAGAAGAGGGGGAGGAAGTTAGAATATAGTTCAGTACACACGTGGTGGTCGTGGGAAGCGGTCATAAGGTTACTACGCTCGTCCCACCGCTCAGCTCTCTCTCTCAGCAACATTACGTGCTGAAAATGGTGCTCGACAGATGTCGTGCACCGACACATAGTCCAAATTTATTTCACTCGACATATGTCGTGCGCCGACAGTTAAGGGTTAAACACGCATAATTGGCCACAACTGCACGTCAGAGAGAGAGAGAGAGAGAGAGGGGGGGGGGAGAGCTGCAGGCATGTAAGGAACTGAATCATAGCTATTATGTGTTAGCACGGAATCATATACAACACTGGTATGAAAGAGAGAGAGAGAGGGGGGGGGGGAGAGCTGCAGGCATGTAAGGAACTGAATCATAGCTATTATGTGTTAGCACGGAATCATATACAACGCTGGTATGAAAGAGAGAGAGAGAGAGGCGACACGCATTTATGTATGTGAATCATACTTATCATTTCCGCCAAACGAAGGTTGTGGAGATTATGTGATCGGCACTGTTTGTTTGTGTGTTTGTCTGTGTTTGTATGTCTGTCTGTCTGTTTGCCTGTGTCTATTTGTCTCATTGTAAGGCAGATTACTCATAAAGTTATGTGCAGATTCAGATGATTTCAGTTTCTTCATTTGGTATCAGAATAGCAACGATTAAGGGGAGATGGGCTTTTTTCTGGACTCCTTTCTCCCTCATGTTTAGCCCCATTTGTTTTCAGATTTTAAGACATTCGGCCCATTAGTTTGGCGATTTTAACACCTTTCGCCCCATTTCGTTGTCTATGTTAAGACCTTTCGTGCCATTTAGGTGTCGATTTTTTTCCTGACGAGCGATAGCGAGCCTGTAATTTTAAGAAAAATCGGCCTTCGGCCGGGAATTTTTTTACCGAAAAATTTGCAATTTATCTTGAAGGGGGTCTAGGTGGTGTTTTTATAAGCTTGATGGTGACTGTCCCCTTAACCCTTCACGATTCGAGGACGCACTATATATTTTATGCTGGCTAACATTCAACTGTTTTACTCGGCTTTGGAGAGCCATGTAGGAATCAAAGAAGGTCAGTCTAAGTTAACCCTCTGACGTCTCTAATTCATTCCTAAATCGAAGCAAATCGTCTACTAAGAGCCAGAATTTACGGGGAGGCAGACCGTTTTTCTGGACCCCCTTCTCCCTAATGTTTAGCCCCACTAGTTTTGAGATACTAGCCCTATGAGGGCTTCGGCCCAGAGGGCTAGTATAAAATAAACACATCTTCAACAACAAGTTTTGAGATTATAAGACGTTCGGCCCATTAGTTCGGCGATTTTAACACCTTTCTCCCCATTTCGTTGTCAATTTTAAGACCTTTCGTGCCATTTAGGTGTCGATTATTTCTTGGCGAGCGAAAGCGAACCTGTAATTTTAAGAGGAATCGGCCTTCGGCCGGGACATTTTCCTACCGAAAAATTTACAAATGTATATTGAAGGGGGGTCTAGGGGGTGTTTTTCTAAGCTTGATGGAGGTCTAGGGAGGAAACTAAACAAATAGATGAATAAATGAATTAATAGACCAAACAAACGGCCAGTCTCCCCTTAAGACAGAAAGGCGTCCGTGTATCCTGAAAGGCTTAACTTTTTGGCCAAGATTGAAGAAGTTTTGTCTGATCCTCGCGATACTTACCACGTGGCATATCATACCGTACTGGTTACCTCAGACCTTCACACACGATAACTGGTGATCATTGGGTAACCCATACTGAGGGTTTAGGGCTTTAAGGAGAGATTTCCACTTGAGGGATTTTTTTCTTGACCCCTTTCTCCCGTATGTTTAGCCCAATTGCTTTTGATATTATAAAACGTTCGCCCCGTTAGTTTGGCGATTTTAAGAACTTTCACCCCATTTTAAGACCTTCGTGCCATTCAGGTGTTGATTTTATCCTTGCGAGCGGAAGCGAGCCTGTAATTTAAGAGGAAACGGCCTTCGGCCGGGACATTTTTCTACCGAAAAATGTACAAATTTATCTTGAAAGGGACTCAAGGGGGTGTAATTTTAAGCTTGATGGAGGTCTACTGAACAAACTAAATACCTCCCCTTAACCTCCTAAAGTATAATATTAGTGTCTCTGAAATGCACACTGAATTGAATGATAGTTGGATGTTGTATTCAGTGGACACCAATGACTCAAACCACCCATGGTCCAGAAAATCCGTAGACCAAATCGGCCACGGGACCTGACAAAAAAAATGGTCACTAATCTAAACAGCTGTGGACCAAAATGGTCACTCGGCCAATTCAGATTGGATAAATATGTCCGTTCGGCTCTTCCCAAATTAGTCTCTGCCCAAAACGGCATCAGGCAAAGATGACTACGCTCACAAACAGTTAGGGACCAAAACATTGAATTACTGCAGTGACATAAGGAAGTGTACGAGTTGGAGACCTTTGTTTGTGTGTAATGACGGTGGAGGGTGGGCAGTTCCGGGTACGGCTGGCTCACACACACACACACACACACACACACACACACACACACACACACAGAGAGAGAGAGAGGAGGGTAGACAGGTACAGACAGGCATGGACACAGAGATAAAAAGGGAGACAGGCAGAGTGACTGACAGAAACAGAGTGAGATCCATACATAATACATACTGTATAAAGAATGGAGAGAGAGAGAGAGAGAGAGAGAGAGAGAGAGAGAGAGAGAGAGAGAGAGAGAGAGAGAGAGAGAGAGAGAGAGAGAGATAGATTCAAACATAGATGCAGCGAGAAAGCGTTCTAGGAGTTACAATTAATAATTAGTATCTCTAAGACCTTGCGGTCCATTTCGTGAAGTTACTTGAAGTAGAAAGAGAGGTATGTGTGGTGCAGTACACTCATTGCACCGACTACTGACCTGGGGCTAGTATTGCATTCCCCTTAGAGAGAGAGCGAGAGAGAGTATTCATAGGTGTAATTAAAGAGAACAGTATAAGTATTTCCATGCACTTTAGTTTATCAATGTATGTATATGCATGTGTTTTAGTAGGCATATGAGTTTGCATGCTTTCAGTGTTCTCGCAAAAGAGAATGCGTTTGCATTTGTTTGTATTAATTTTGTTCTAACTTTAGTTATTGTTATGTTGTTTCATTGTCTATTATTATATGTGTTTCTGTGTTTTGTTAGAAGCGCAAGTAATGCAGTTGTTGTTATGTGAGTGAGTGTGTGTAAGAGAGAGAGAGAGCGAGAAAGATTGAGATATTTACAAGGAATAGGTAGTATCTCAAAGGCGTTGCAGTCCATTTCAGGAAAATACTTGAAGTGGAAAGAGAGGTCGTGTAGTGCACAACACTCATTGCAGAGTTTGCAAAATACTATCTACTCTCTTCTTGAACTGCTCTACTGAAGAACTATTTACAACTTTTGAGTGAAGTTTGTTCCTGGTAGAACAGATCTTATATGTGAAAAAGGTTCCATAAATACTAGTGTAGAATGTTTTCAATTCTAAATTTCAGCCATGGTTGTGAGTATTATTCATATTGAAGTTAAACGTATTGCTATAATCCACATTGTCAAACCCGTTAAGTATTGTTTAAACTTCAATGAGTTAATGAGTACGTCTTAGCATGTTTCACATGCTTGCACCCAGTCGGGGGACACCTCGGCGACGTATACAGACTAATAACACACATAACAAAGCCACTCCAACAGCTTCCTCTCTCTTCAACACCCCTTCTCCCCTCTCTACACTCTTCAGAACAATAGGAAACGTAGAATGTAGCTAAGAGGTGCCGTTGTAAAGGCGTATCCCTCAATACCTTCACCTGACCACCTCGTAATCTGCGTGTTTCCAACACAAAGAGATCAAAAGCTCTCAAATGGTCCTCATAGTTTAGTCTTCTAATCGATGGAATGCTATTTGTAGCCCTAGCTTGTACTTTTTCCAATCGCTCTATATATTTCCTGAGTACTGGAGTAGAGACCAGAATTGAACAGCATATTCCAGGAGAGGTTGTATCGGAATTCTGTACAATGTGAGGACTATTTTCGTATTTCTATACTTAAATTTTCTCTTAACATAGCTTAATAATTTCTGAGTTTTCTTATCTACTTCAATACACTGTTGAGAAAACTTGTGGTCACTGCTAATCTTTGCCTAAAGCGAGTAGCCTGACTTAGGGTTTGCTTGGCTGCCAATATGCATCACCTTGCACTTTTTCAAGTTTAGAAGCATCTGTTATGTCTCAGACCACTCACTTAGTCTGTAAAAAAATCATCCTGAGTTGTTCAACCCCTTTAGGGTCCTACACATTCACTCCAAGCCTCATGCCATCTGCAAACTTGAAAATCACACTCAACAGACCAATAGCGATGTCATTGACATATGTGATGAACAGCAATGGGCCAGGATACATTTTTGTGGAACTCCAGAAGTGACAGGATTCCACTCAGAAGAAACACCATTGATTACCACTCGTTGCTGTCTACCTGTCAGCCAACTTTTTATTCAAATTGTGACCTCTGTACTGATACCTAGTGCACTCACTTATGGCAAGAAAATCTAAGTAAAGGATGTCTATGGCTCTACTTTTGTCATACTCGCTCAACAGTTCATGGACAAATTCCAGCAAATTGGTAAGACAATCAGTGTATGTTGAAACCATGTATAGAATCTGGATTTATGTTGTGGATTTCCAGGTAGTCATCTACCTTGTATACTAGTATCCCTTCTAAAAGTTTTAGTATGATTGAAGTCAAACTATTTTTCCGGTAATTCTTGGGACATTCATAATCCCCTTTCTTAAAGATTGGGGTCACATTGACCAGTTCCCAATATCTATGGACATCTCCAGTTTCTTGTGATTTATTGAATATTTCTGTCAAGAAAGGTGCGATTTCATCTCGCACTTCTCGTACAACTCGGGGAAGTGAGCCGTCTGGGCCAGATGACTTGAACTTATTTAAATTGCTTATTATTTTTACTACCTCTTCTGGGCTACATCTAATTCTGCAAAGAACTTTACCCACATGCACCAATCCTGGACTTTGTATATCACTGGTGTTTTCCTTTGTAAATAATGAGGCAAAATAATCGTTTAGAGATTTAGCTGTTTCAGTGTCAGAGGTTTGCAGTTGGCCTGTTTGACAGTTGTAGAGGTTCAGTGTTACTTGTTAAGGGGGGTCACCGGCTTTTTTTATCATTCTCTCCTTTTCTCTCTTTCCCTGGCTTGTATCCATTCGGCCCCATTCAGCCAACTGTTTTAAGACGTTTATCCCCATCCAAGTGTCGATTTCCTCCTGGCGAGCGAAAGCGAGCCAGCATTGTTTGGAGAAATCCGGCTTCGCCGGAGACATTTTTCTATCGAAAATTTTAAAAATTTAACTTGCTGTCAAAATAAAAATATATATATGCTGGCTCGCTACCGCTCGCCAGGAAAATATTGACACCTAGATGGGGGTAAACGTCTTAAAACAGTAGGCTGAATGGGGCCGAATGGATACAAGCCAAAGAGAGAGGGAGAGAAAGAGAAAACAAAGCGAAGTGGGCTCCCTTAATGGCTTCCTACTATTCACACAGCTGAAAAACTCTTTATGACTCTCTTTGCAAAGAGATGCAACGCAACCCTGAGTTCTTCATTCTGTTCTGCTTCCCTTATAAGAGATTTGACTCTCTGACACATACTTTTGAAGGAATCTAAATCTCTATGATCAAGACTTCTTTTGGCCTTTCTCTTTCTAATTACTGAAGCTATGTCACTTGTGAACTATTTTGGTAAGTTTAATGGGAACAAATACAGCTTGTCGATCCATAAACTGCTCTTTTAATGAGCACCTTTTGACATTATCATCCTCACCCTCAGGTCTGATCTGGGATAAGTTTCCCCGAAAACCTTCAAAAATTTGCTATATGAAAATTCAGTTTCATAGGCTGAGAACTAGTTGGTCTGCTGCAAGAGAGAGAGAGCAAGAGAGAGAGAGAGTACAAAGGAGTACAAAGGAAATCAAGCAGCAACAGGTCTGGTGACCCTTCTAGGCCGCTTATCCTCCAAAACACTGAGGATCAATTGTCCAAACAGTGGTTTAGAGTGGGTAAGGGAACGTTGGAAAGGGAACTACTGCCCTGGAACTATTGCCGTGGCAGGATTAGGAAGTTAGTAGGGGACAGATGGGTTAGTAACTGAGGGGGGGGGATAAAATAAAGTTATTAATTTACAAACGCAGTCAGTCGCGGGTTTGATGCAAGATATTTGTCTAAGCGGAGTTTAAATGAATCAACGGTGCTGCAGTCTATAACGTCTCGGGGAAGCCCATTCCACAGGTTGACAACTCGATTGAAGAAGAAATTCTTAGATTCGTGCGAGTTAAAGATTTACCGATAATTTTGCAACCGTTTCCCCGCGTGTAATTAGATTGGTCGATAGTGAAGTACTTACTACAGTTCATATTGTCGATGCCTTTGATGATTTTGAACACTTGAATTAAGTCGCCTCTTAATCTGCGCTGGGTTAAAGGAAATAGATTTAATTCTCTAAGACGCTCTTCGTATGGTTTGTTTTTTAGGCTAGGTATCATTTTGGTAACTCTACGTTGAGAGAGAGAGAGAGAGAGAGAGAGAGATTGACAGTACAAAGGTGTGTTGTTGATTTTGTTCTGTACGTAATGGTCCACGTATGGCTTTATCTTGATTCTCGTAGCTTAAGGGGAGGTTTTTAGTGTGTTCCTTAGACTTCCATCAAGCTTAAAATTACACTCCCCTAGACCCCCTTTCAAGATAAATATGTACATTTTTCGGTAGAAAAATTTCTCGGCCGAAGGCCGGTTCCTCTTAAAATACAGGCTCGCTATCGCTCGCCAGGAATAGTCGACACCTAAATGGCACGAAAAGTCTTAAAATTGATAGAAATGGGGCGACAGTTCTTAAAATCGCCAAACTAATGGGGCGAACGTCTTATAATCTGAAAAGCAATGGAGCTAAACGTGAGGGAGAAAGGTGTCCAGAAAAAAATCCCTCAAGTGGAAATCTCCCCTTAAGGATATGTAAATTATTGATGTTACCCCGTACCATCAGAGAAGCAATGTTCGTTACTTTGATATTGTTTGTCCTGTCCGTGTATTTCTGTACCTAACTATACCAAGTAAACCAACTAATTTATGAACGAATAGCTAGCAACTGAACGTAGAGATATACAATATTATATATATATATATGCATCTACTTACTGTATATCAATCTTCAGTTGCTAGCTATTTGTTTATCAATATATCTTTGTAGTTGGTTGACTTGTAGTATTGACTCAATGGATATAACGGACTGTAGTAGATGACAAATTAATTCCTGATGTTTTTTTTTTCTGGTCGGTGTGCGTGTATATATATGTAGCATTCTATATTTATGTACGTATCTATGTATTCATGCACATATACATACATAATGATGTATGTGTGTGTGTGTGTGTGTGTGTGTGTGTGAGACCTACTGAGGCTCTGTGTGTTATAATAATCTAAATGCGTATGTTGCTGAATGTTTGTGTTATCAATGTTCCCTCGTGTATGTGTGTGTGTGTGTGTGGAAAATGTATGATTTTAGGTGTGTGTTTGTGTGTGCATGTATTTACCTAAAGTTGTATTTACCTAGTTGTAGTATACAGGATTTGAACTAAGCTCGTATTGCCCTGACTACTTTTATCCAATCTAGCTTATGCGCGTGTGTGTATGTGTGTGTGGTGTGTGTGTGTGTGTGTGTGTGGGTGTGGGGGGGTGTGTGTGTTCCAGTCCCAGTAGGTTTTCTGCTGCTTTCTGTGTGTGTGTGTGTGTGTGTGTGTGTGTGTGTGTGTGTGTGTGTGTCATTGCGCCACAGCTTGCCTGAGGAAGAAAGCCAAAGTTTATTTTTCTTCGTCTGCCTTTGTGTTTTACCCAGCAATGCAGTGTTTCAGTCCCAGTAGGTTTTCTGCTGCTTCTTGTGTGTGTGTGTGCGTGTGGTGTGTGTGTGTGTGTGTGTGTGTGTGTGTGTGTGTGTGTGTGTGTGTGTGTGTGTGTGTGTGTGTGTGTGTGTGTGTGTGTGTGTGTGTGTGTGTGTGTGTGTGTGTGTGTGTGTGTCAGGAACTGCTTGAAGAACAGAACACAAGTTGAGTGTTTCCTTAGTCTACGTAATTGTCTTTTTTTCCTACAATGCAATGTTTCCGTCCCTGTAGATGGTTTGTGGTTTCTAAGTGTGTGTGTGATTGTGTATGTGTGTTTGTGTGTGTGTGAATGATATAGAAGTGTGTGTGATTTTTTTTTCTTTTTTCTATGTGATTGAGGGAGGCAAAAGGCAGAACTGCCTATAGCGAGTGCCTCCCCCATAGTTGAAAGAGTGACAGGGCCAAAATCAAGGGACGTTCGAGCCAAAATGCCTGGACCCACGGAGTTTGAAGCAATTTAAGTCATAGGAAGAGGGAAAGATTGATTCTGGGAGAGAGTTCCAGAGCTCAGCTGTTGAGTAGAAGAAAGACTGAGAGTAACGTTTCACTCTCGGGTTGGAGAGTTGCACAGAGTAGGGGTGGGATTGAGTTGCAAGACGGTACCACGTGCCCTACGTAAAGGAGGTGGTATACACTGGGAAAGCTCTGAGGAAAACTGATTATTATAGTAGCGATAGAATATAGAGAGAGATGCAACATTGCGGCGGAGAGAGAGAGATAGCAGAGAGTTGGTGAGTGGACGGGAGTTAATGATACGAAAGGCCTTCCTTTCAACTTTGTCTAGTTGAGCGGTGTGAGAGGAACCTCCCCACACATGTGAACAATACTCAATACAAGGACGCACTATGCCCCTGTACAGAGCAGGAAGCTGTGCAGGGGAAAAGAACCCCCTAAGGCGGTTGAGCACACCCAGCTTCTGGGAGGCTGCCTTAGCAAGACTGGTCATATGGTCCTTCCAACTGAGAGCAGAAGAAAAAGAGACACCAAGAATATTGAGAGAAGATGAAGGATTGATTTTTGTATTGTTGAAGAATAAGTGATAGTCCGCTGGGAGTTCCTTACGGGTAGATAGATGGAGAAATTGGGTTTTGGAAGCATTAAAGGTAACAAGGTTTTCTCTGCCCCAATTGGAGATAGTATTTAGATCAGAATTTAAGAGTTCTATGGCTTCATTACGTTTGTCGTTGAGGGATTGCTGGCTGGGGCGTTCTGAAAAACTAATGGAGTAGTGTAAGGTTGAGTCGCCTGCGTATGAATGGATGGGAATTGAGGTACAGTTGAGGAGATCATTTATGAAAATTAGAAAGAGAATAGGAGATAGGACAGAGCCCTGAGGAACACCGGAGTTTATAGGGTGAGGAAGTGAACAATGGCCGTCCACAACCGCGGCTACGGAACGGCCGGAAAGGACACAGATTGTGTCTGTGTCTGTCTTAATCGTGTTGCGTGTTACCTGTGCTTGCCTGTATCTATTATATGTATTTGTGTGCGTGTATGTGTTTGTGTGTGTGTGTGTGTGTGTGTGTGTGTGTGGATGGTATAGAAGTGTGTGTGATTGTGTCTGTGTCTGTCTTAATCGTGTTGTGTGTATTTACCTGTGTTTGCCTGTAACTATTATATGTATTTGTGTGCGTGTGTATGCGTGTGATTTTATTTGTATTGTAATTTGCATGAAAGAATGGATGTAATACAAACTAATTCAAGTGAGAACAAACTCCACGAAAGTCGTCTATGCATGGCCATATATAAAACTGTTGTTGTTGTTGTTGTTGTTGTTGTTGTTTATGTGTTCTTTGTGTTTCCTGTGTGTAAGAAGGTTACTAAAGGCAAAACTGCCAGTATAAAATGCCCCCCCCCCCTCAAATTGAAAGAGATAGAGCCAAATTCAAGATACGTTAGGGTCAATATGCTTGGGCACACGGAACTTGAAGCGGTTTAAATCGCAGGATGAGGGAAATATAGATTGAGGGACAGAGTTTCTGAGTTTGCTTGATGATTGGAAGAAAGACTGATAATCGGGTTACTCTTGGGTCAGAGAATTGGACCAAATAGGGGTGGGAATGTGTTGAAAGGTTGGTGCCACTTACTTCCTGTATGGGAGGACGTATACACTGAGAAAAAAACTCTGATGAACACTGATTAAGGGGGCCCATCTCTCTTTTTTCTCTTTCTCTCCCTCTCTCTTTGGCTTGTATCCATTCGGCCCCATTCAGCCTACTATTTTAAGATGCTTAACCCCATCCATGTGGCAATATATTCCTGGCGAGCGGTAGTGAGCTAACATATATATATATATATTTTGTTTTGACAGCAAGCTAAATTTGTAAATTTTTCGATAGAAAAATTTCTCCGGCGAAGCCGGTTTACTCCATACAATGTTGGCTCGCTATCGCTCGCCAGGAAGAAATCGACACCTGGATGGGGATAAACGTCTTAAAACAGTTGGCTGAATGGGGCCGAATGGATACAAGCCAGGGAAAAAGAGAAAAGGAGAGAAAGATAAACAAAAAAGCTGATGAACACTGATTAATGTAATAGGGATAGAAGAGAGAACATTGAGGTGTGTTGTTGTTGTTGTTGTTATTGTTCCCCAAGCTGCCTGGCCGAACAGCCCCAAGGCCCCGAGCAAGGCCAAGGCCATAACCGAGCACCCCCACAGAACCCTCCCTGCCTACCACAATAAAGCCTGGGTGACCGAAGCCACTCCATGGCTGGGAGCTGAGGAGGGCGTGGAAACGCCCGGGAAACCAAAGCCCCACCCAGGGCCCTGTGCCCCTCAGCAATTATGAAGAGAAAGTTAAGGGGCAAAGGAAAAATGTGACGCTTTGGCTTCCAATCTGCCAGATTGGGAGGTCAATCCACGGAAGAGACGCCGTCACTTGAGATCTAGAAAATATATAAGTAAAAGGAACAGTCAGAGTAAGCTATGGGTATGGCAGAGATCGCTCAGCTCTCACTCTGATAGTCCAGCCCATCTCCACTGATAGACCAGCCCATCTCCACTGATAGACCAGTCCATCTCCACTGATAGACCAGTCCATCTCCACTGATAGACCAGTCCATCTCCACTGATAGACCAGCCCATCTCCACTGATAGACCAGTCCATCTCCACTGATAGACCAGCCCATCTCCACTGATAGACCAGTCCATCTCCACTGATAGACCAGTCCATCTCCACTGATAGACCAGCCCATCTCCACTGATAGACCAGTCCATCTCCACTGATAGACCAGTCCATCTCCACTGATAGACCAGTCCATCTCCACTGATAGACCAGTCCATCTCCACTGATAGACCAGTCCATCTCCATTGATAGACCAGTCCATCTCCACTGATAGACCAGCCCATCTCCACTGATAGACCAGTCCATCTCCATTGATAGACCAGTCCATCTCCACTGATAGACCAGTCCATCTCCACTGATAGACCAGTCCATCTCCACTGATAGACCAGTCCATCTCCACTGATAGACCAGTCCATCTCCACTGATAGACCAGTCCATCTCCACTGATAGACCAGTCCATCTCCACTGATAGACCAGTCCATCTCCACTGATAGACCAGTCCATCTCCACTGATAGACCAGTCCATCTCCACTGATAGACCAGTCCATCTCCACTGATAGACCAGTCCATCTCCACTGATAGACCAGTCCATCTCCACTGATAGACCAGCCCATCTCCACTGATAGACCAGCCCATCTCCACTGATAGACCAGCCCATCTCCACTGATAGACCAGTCCATCTCCACTGATAGACCAGTCCATCTCCACTGATAGACCAGTCCATCTCCACTGATAGACCAGTCCATCTCCACTGATAGACCAGTCCATCTCCACTGATAGACCAGTCCATCTCCACTGATAGACCAGCCCATCTCCACTGATAGACCAGTCCATCTCCACTGATAGACCAGTCCATCTCCACTGATAGACCAGTCCATCTCCACTGATAGACCAGTCCATCTCCATTGAGGTGTGTATAAAGTTAGTGTAGAGAGTTTAGTAAATCAAAGAAAGGCGAGTTCATGAGTTGCTAAAGTTAAGGGGGGTCACCGGCCTTTTTTTATCTTTCTCTCCTTTTCTCTCTTTCCCTGGCTTGTATCCATTTGGCCCCATTCAGCCAACTGTTTTATGACGTTTATCCCCATCCAGGTGTCGATTTCTTCCTGGCGAGCGATAGCGAGCCAACATTGTATGGAAAATCCGCCTACGCCGGAGACATTTTTCTATCGAAAAATGTACAAATTTAGCTTGCTCTCAAAACAAAAATATATATATTCTGGCTCGCTACCGCTCACCAGGAAAATATTGACACCCGGATGGGGGTAAACGTCTTCAAACAGTATGGGGGCGAATGGATACAAGCAAAAGAGAGAGGGAGAGAGAAAAAAAAACGAGGTGGATCCCCTTAAACTGTAGTAGATTAAGGGGAAGTATTTGTTTTCTGAACCCCCTTCGCTTCATGTTTAGCCCCATTAGTTTTTTTTTTTTTTTTTTTTTTTTTTTTTTTTTTTTTAAAGACTCGACCATTTCTTTGTCAATATTAAGACCTTCCGTGCCATTTAGGTGTCGATTATGTCCTGGCGAGCGATAGCGAGCCTGTAATTTAGAAGGAACCAGCCGAAGGACATTTTCTACTGAAAAATGTACACATTTAGATGTATATATTGGAATGTATATATTTAAAGCTTGATAGAGGGCTAAAGAGCTTGTTAAGAGGGGGGTCACCGTCTTTTTTTATCTTTCTCTCCTCTTCTCTCTTTCCCTGGCTTGTATCCATTCAGCCCCATTCAGCCAACTGTTTTAAGACGTTTATCCCCATCCAGGTGTTGATTTCTTCCTGGCGAGCGATAGCGAGCCAGCATTGTATGGAGAAATCCGGCTTCGTACATTTTTCTATCGAAAAATATACAAATTTAGCTTGCTGTAAAACAAAAATATATATATGCTGGCTCGCTACCGCTCGCCAGGAAAATATTGACACCTGGATAGGGATAAACGTGTTAGAACAGTAGGCTGAATGGGGCCGAATGGATACAAGCTAAAGAGAGAGGGAGAGAAAGGGAAAAAAAGCGAGGATGTTCTCCCTTCAACAAATATATACTACTGTATATACAGATAAATAGCATAACATACCCTTAACCCCTTCAGACTCATATGACGCAGAGGTTGCCAGATTAGCGATAAGAAAAATAGAGGTCTCTCACTCTTATCATTACCTCTCCAAAATCGCGTCATATGTCGGAGAGGGTTAAGGGGAGGTTTTTAGTTTGGTCTCTAGATATCCATCAAGCTTAAGATTGCACCCCCTTGAGCCCCTTTCAAGATAAATTTGTACATTTTTCGGTAGAAAAATGTCCCGGCTGAAAGCCGGTTCCGCTTAAATTACAGGTTCGCTATCGCTCGCCAGGATAAAATCGATCCCTAAATGGCACGAAAGGTCTTAAAATTGACAGAAATGGGTCGAAAGTTCTTAAAATCGTCAACATAATGGGGCGAACGTCTTAAAACTAGAAAAACAATGGGGCTAAACATGAGGGAGAAAGGAGTCAAGACAAAAATCCCTCAAGTGGAAATCTCCCCTTAACCCCTTCAGTACCGCTGACGTCCTTTTCATTATATTCTGGCAACTATTAGACGATTTTAGTCGGATTAAAAAGGACCTCCAGCTCTAATAAGGCTTCAAACTATCTCAACCAACCCATTTAGCTACCGCAGATCCTTCCCAAGCTGCATAATATCGTCGAAATAAAGCTAGAATAAAAGATAACACACGTCGCTGGTACTCAAAGGGTTAAGGGGAGGTTTTTAGTTGATTCCCTAGACTTCCATCAAGCTTAAAATTCCTCCCCCTTGACCCCCTTTCAAGATAAATTTGTACATTTTTCGGTGGAAAAATGTCCCGGTCGAAGGCCGGTTCCCCTTAAATTACAGGCTCGCTATCGCTCGCCAGGAAAAAATCGACACCTAAATGGCACGAATGGTCTTAAAATTGACAGAAATGGGGCGAGGGTTCTTAAAATCGTCAAACTAATGGGGCAAGCGTCTTTAAATCTCACAAGCAATGGGGCTAAACATGAAGGAGAAAGAGATTCAGAAAAAAATCCTCCCGGTGGAAATCTCCCCTTAAAGGTGTGAAGAACGTTACTCTGAGGAAGGGAATTCTGGTGGAAAGGTGGTTCAGTCCTTATTAAACCCTTTGAGTACCAGCGACGTGCGTTATATTATATGCTAGCTATATTTAGACGATATTATGCAGCTTGGGAAGGATCTGTGGGTTGATTGAGATAGTTTGAAGTCTTATTATTGCTAGAGGTCCTTCTTAAACTGAATAAAATCGCCTAATAGTTTCCAGCATATAATGAAGAGGACGTGGCCGGTACAATACGGGTTTACCCCTTCAGGATCCAATGACACCTTTCGCAATGTTAGGTTGGCAATCATATTCAGCCTAGTAAGGATATTTAAAAGCCGGAGAGTTCATTAAGATTTGTTTTAGCCCTTTAATTTTAAAGTTATATACAATGTTCTCCTAATAGCCAGATTATAGTTAAAAGGGGCGTCCTTGTATACTGAAAGGGTTAAAGAGGGAGGGTTGGTTTTTCTGGCCCCCTTCTCCCTCATGCTTAGCCCTTTTAGTTTTCAGATTTTAATAGCTTAGAACATCAGAATTATTAATTTGAATCGGCGATGGTGTAGGGATATCACCGAGGTCTTCTGTTGTAAAAATTGAGGCAAAGAAGGTATTGAGGGCATTACTCATTTGCACTTCGTCTTTGGTGTATTTTCCATTTTCATCGACTAACGGTCCAACAGTTGAAGTAACTACTTTTTTCTTTCTGATATAACTATAGAATTCTTTCTGGTTTGTTTTACTTTGATTCGCAACATGTAACTCCAGGGTCTTTTTACTTTGCTTAATTAAGTTTTTGGTTTTGCGTCGTAGTTCTACAAATTTCACCCGTTCTTCGTCATTTTGTGAGGATTTTAATCTATCATTAGCAAACTTTATAGCAAGCAAACAGTCTGAAATCTCTTTATTCCACCATTTGGGCTTATCATTATGGCCTGTACGCCGTATTTTTGATGGTATGCAGTCTTGCACTACTTTTAGGTAAGTGTTTGTGAATACTTCCCAAGATGTATTTATGTCATTATTGTTAATTAGAAAGCTCCAGTCAGTTTCTTTCAACATTGTTTTAAGTTTACGAAAGTTTGCTTTCTTGAAATTAGGGACTTTCTCGATGCTGCTATTTGGTTCGTTACTAGTAAACTTTAAACTGAAAGTTATCGTACGATGGTCGCTGTTACTAAATTCATCACCGACATTCAAATTCTCTATCAATTCTTCTTTTGTTGAAAGTACAAGGTCAAGGACGTTATTTCCACGGGTTGGAGATCTAACAAATTGATATAGCGAACTCTCTTGCAAGTTTGCATACAGGTCTTGTCCAGAGTGTGAAGTAATACTATCTCCCCACTTGGTCACAGGTAAATTGAAGTCGCCAAAAAATACGGTATCTTGCGAGTTGCTTACGTCTGCAATTTGCTCATAATTCTCTCGGTCAGTTTGCACTGATTGAGCTGGAGGTCTGTATATTAATGCAAGTATTATTTTTGTACCCTTTTTATTCTTTATTAGCACACAGGATGTGTCGACGTTCACAATTTGAGGTTTTGACGAGAGGGTCGGGTTAAGACTTTCTTTGATATAAAGTAAAACGCCACCTATATTTCTATATATTCGGCTTTTCTCAAACATTACATAACCGGGAAGTGAATACTCTGCTAAAAAGTCTCTGTCTTCCGTATTGAGCCAAGATTCTGTTATGCCAATAACATCGTAATTTTCTGTAAACACTAGTTCCTCTAAATTTGAACATTTATTGCGTATGCTACGAGCGTTTGCATAGAAAAACTTTAATGTTGTGGATTTAGAATTCACGGAACGCTCTTTAATAAAATTCATGGTTCTGGTCTGATCTACATTTATGTACCGGTACCTGTGTATGACTATGTTTCGTTATAAGATAAGATGAGATGTTTTGTTTGAGTATGTGTGCATGTGGATGTGTGCCTGTTGTGTGTGTGTGTGTGTGTGTGTGTGTGTGTGTGTGTGTGTGTGTGTGTCTGAGAGCTATGACTGCAGCACTTATCACAACGAGTGGACACAAGCCTCAATAATTTACACGTATGTCTGTGTCTATTGTCTTGCAGTGTGTGTGTCGTTCCCTTCATATTAGCTGTCACCGTCATGTGAGTGTGTGTGTGT